>RPOG01004426.1:0-42440 GCA_008086565.1 Thalassoma bifasciatum | reverse complement strand
TCGCTCTGTGGGTTGCTCTGTGTGTCGCTCTGTTGGTTGCTCTGTTGGTTGCTCTGTTGGTTGTTCTGTGGGTCGCTCTGTGGGTCGCTCTGTGGGTTGCTCTGTGGGTCGCTCTGTTGGTTGCTCTGTTGGTTGCTCTGTTGGTTGCTCTGTTGGTTGCTCTGTTGGTTGCTCTGTGGGTTGCTCTGTTGGTCGCTCTGTTGGTTGCTCTGTTGGTTGCTCTGTTGGTTGCTCTGTTGGTTGCTCTGTGGGTCGCTCTGTTGGTTGCTCTGTGGGTTGCTCTGTTGGTTGCTCTGTGGGTTGCACATCCTGCGTTTAAGATGTACAGTTTGTGGAACAGCAGAAAGACATATGTGAGTCAATGGGTAATGTGTACACCACCACATTTTTTCATCAGTCTCAAGCCGTATTATCTTTGGGATTTTGTGTGTTTGTTTGTTATTCCACATTGCAGAAATGATTATTCTGTGCCGGCCTAATTTTGGACAGAGTCAGGCCTGCTGTTTCCCCTGCTGCTTCTCAGTCTGTACGCTGATACCATTATCTACAATCTTATCATGCTACTCCCAGTATGAATTGAAAAAACAGATTTCCTTGAATGTCAACATCAGGAATTCTTTAAATGGTCACATTTGCCCGTCTGCAGATCTCAACCTATGGAACTCAAATTCATTCTGGCTGTGCCTCTGAAGCCACCTCTGGGTGCAGTGTCATACCTAATAAACTGCTGCTGTCAGAGGCACTTTGCAGTCGCTGTCGAGGTGCTGCACTCTGCACCCTCCCTGGGAAAAAAAAGGCCCTGTTAGAGAAATGATTGGCCTCACAACAGAGGAGCAAACTCTGAGGAGAGCCTGAGGGTCCCCGCTCTTAATTTGTTGTGATGATGTGTTGAGTCTGTCCTCATCAGCTCCACAGCCTCAGCTCCAACACACTCGTTCTTAGGGACTAAAGGTTGACTGGAAGGAAGTGAGACTTTCATCCTGTCTTTTCATTGTGTTGTATTCAGATGAAAATGTTCAATAAATCCAGAAATGTCTCAGCTTGTTGAGTCTGGGTTTAGATGCTTTTTTTCTCCCCCTGTGGATGTCAGAAACATCAATCCTCACTAACTGACAGGTTTCACTGTTTGATCAGAGAGTAACGAGGCAGATTTGATTCAGCAAAACAGCAGGAGGCTGTCAACTATTGTCACAATGTCAGAAATGTAGAAATAAGCATCTCTTTAATCTTGCTTTTTTGGATCAAACATCTTTGAAAAGGTTGCAAAGACTCAGGTTTGTGCAGACTTTGGTGAAGTGGTCAACAATCTTGTCACATCAATTTCTTCACACCTGTTCCCAGGGGCACGGCAAGGGATTCTGGGCCCCATGAAAAGAAATGTTGGTGGGCCCCTGTACAGCCGGCTGCAAGGCCAGTGAAAATTTTTTGTGCTGTTAAAATAAAAATGTGCATTTAATGATATTTTTGACTATCATTTCCCATATTTGTGAAAAGAAAAACTTGACAGTTACTTGGTGGTGGAAGCACTTAACACTCTGAATACAATGAAATTTAGATCCATGAGCTAGGAGAAAGGTGAGCTGGCAGGAGCCCGTTGAGAAATGTTTCTGAAATGTTACCTTTACATTGACATAAATAATATATACTTTTGATTATAAACTAACAACATAGATTCATATTATTTTTGTCAATATCATTTTATTAGGAGCCTTTCTGGGCCCCTGTCAATGATGGGCCCCTAGAATCCCCCCCTTTTCGGCACCCATGCCTGTTCCTCCACACTTGCAAAATAGAGCAAGGATGTTGGAGTCAATTTGACTTTTTTCCACTTCATTGAGAATGGATTTTGAAATTTCTTCATCTTGACATGATATTAACACTGTAAAGCCAGTCCCATCAAAAATACTACAAAAATTATTATAATCCTTCTTTTATTGTAACTGAGATGTTGACTAAGCCTTTCAACAAATCCACAGAAATATTGCTCTTATTTTTTGTAACACATTTGAAACATTTGGAGGCTTTGGTAACTTTTGTAGCAAAGCTCAGAAATATGCCTGTGGAGACTACGTCCATTTATTATGCAGTCTAAGATTTTAGCGTGATAGTGAAATATCACATCCTAACATGATGACTCATATTGTTGAACTTATGCTGTTGATTTGATTCAAATCTAGTTCATTCTTGGGTTAAAACGTAGAGATTCCACTGTTCTCTAGCCACTGTGGATGATACAATGATAAGACTGATTCTGAAATTTATGGTTCTCTACAGAAGGAAGATAAACTTTGTCTCTATTAATGCCCCCTAGCAACCAGTAACGCACAAAAAAGTTCCCACCCAAGTCTTTGTCTTTTGACACAATAAGACATCATAGCTCAATGACGCAAGACATTGTGAGGCTGATATGTTTTTATTGATTTTTTTCTGTTGTGGCAGCAATCCATTTCTGTGAAGATCAGTCTCTCTGTGTGCACAAACCTCCTTGTTCCATCTTCACAGTCTGATGAAATCAAAGCTCACCTGTCCCTCAGGAGTTTCTCAATTTATGGGATTCAGTTTTCTGCAGTGTTACTTGCTGTGTAAACTTTTCTTCTGACCAAGGAAAATCTCCTCCATTAGGGGGCGATATGGGCAAAAATGTGTCAGGATGTTTTTATGGCAGGATCAGGATCTAGATTTGATCAGGATGGATTAACATGTTCAGACTATTTTGACCTCAAACAATGTGTTTTGTTAGACCTAAATATTTCTGATCCTGCATTCTGAACTTGCATAACTTGAATCTTGTCTTGTGTCCCCTCGTGTGTTTTTTTTTGAACGCTCACATTTTCACGTCATGATTAACCCTCTGATGCATGAACTATAAAAGTCAGTGTGAGCATTTTTTCTTTGAGTGTTTTTATTTGTCTTCGCCCTGTGGTGCACAGTGGTCACTCAGTGGACACCTATTTAAAAGTTATTTACTCCTAAATTCAATGGTTCATGTGGTGGAAATTCATATTAGCCTGTGTCAGGATATTTTTATTCTTCTTAGGGACTGAAAAAAATGTTTTCAATTTTTTTCCAAATATATATATAAATTTTAAAGAAAAGTTATATAGACAAACATTTCAGGGTAAAACAGTGTAATAACTATAAATTATTCAGTGTTAAAATGGATGAAAGAGAGTTAAAATGTTTCGCAAAACATTAATAAAAGATTACCAAAAAAAAAAGAAAAGAAGTCAAACAAAAAAATAAGTCATATTTACATTAAGTTCACACTGTTTTAGATATCTGAAGAAAAGAAACGTGGAAAACTTTTTTTTAATGATTTAGGACATGAAAACACTCATGGGAAAAATCCTGACACTGACTTTCATAATTCATGCATTAGAGGGTTAAGACATGAAAAAAAGTTTTCTTTTTTTTTTTTTTTTTTAAATATTTGTAACTGAGCATTCAACGTAAAACAGTGTGAACTTAATGTACATATGACTTTTTTTTTGTTGTTAGACTTCTTTTCTTTTTTTTGGAACTTAATGAATAATCTTTTTTTAATGCTTTACAAAACATTTCAACTCTGTTTCATCCATTTTAACCCTAAAAATGCATAGTTTATAAGCTTTTTCACCCTCAAATGTGTGTCTATAACATATATATATATATATATATATATATATATATATATATATATATATATATGTTTGGAAGAATATATTGAAACCATTTTTTCAGGCCCTAAGAAGAATAAAACTATCCTGACACAGGCTAATATGAATTTTCACCTCATGAACCATTGAATTTAGGAGTAAACTACTTTGAAATAGGTGTCCACCACAGGGTTATTCCATTGATTTAAAGACTTAATCTTTCAGAGTTGATGAGTTTCTGCAGAGTGTAGTCTCTATGTACAGTCCACATGTGGTTCAGTGAGATCTTACTGAATAGACTTTGCTTTGGTTTGTGACCTTGACAGAAGATGTTTAATGTACACATTATTAAGGACATGATTCATTTCAGTGACATAATTAATGCATTGTAGGATGACAGCACGGGGTCAAATGAAAACTCTGACTTTGGTTGTGCCTGAGTTGCCCCCCCCCCCACACACACACACACCCTCTGGGAATGCAAAATTGAACAAAACAGACTTTTTTAATTGGAAAATGTCACCTGAAAATGGAACAAGTCGTTCTGTGCGACCCCCTGATTGATCATTTAGTGTACCTGCTCACAAAAGGACATTAAAGTGGAACTCATTTCCTTTCACTTGTTTCTCCTTTCCCCTCGTGCTGCACACTCTCTCATTTTTAATGTTAATTTAGCTGCCGGTGTTGCACTTAGCAGAAGTATATAAATCAGACATAAAGCTCCAAACCCTCTGTGCTCAGTCACAGTTATACTGACTGCAGCATCAGCACATGGAGGAAAAGAAAGTGTGTGGATGTAAAATTTGAACTGTTGACAATGATTGCTGATACTTAGCTCATATTTGGCTTTTATTGTCCTTTTCATCCTTAAATTAAAGGCTGTTGTTGGTGTTGATGTGAAGTTTGTGTGAATAAAACATTATTGCTGTTGTGTGTGTTCATAAAGAATGAAGAATGAATAAACCATCACCACATACATTAAACATTCAACATATGTTGACTTCACATGTGAGGTTTGAAGCTCTGGGTTATGATTTGCAGCCCTTTGTGCTGAAATAGGAACAAAATAAAGGCTTTGATAAAGTTTTTGACATTAAACTAAATCAATTTCTGCTCTAAGACAGTAGTTTGTTTTGCTATTTTGAAAGTGTGTAAATCTAATGAGTTTATGCCACAAAGATGGTTTAATGATCCATTAATCTTCAGATGGAGGCTGTGCAGGACTTTCCCCCCAATATGATCAAGTTTCCATAATGAAGGTTTATAAGAATAAGAGGCTTTAAGTTGTGACTTTTTAAAGTATTCAGTCTGTTCCTGGACTCTCAAAGCCCTTCACTTCACTTCACTTCACTTCAGTTCAACACTTTCAGCCTTGATGAAGGAGCGACATCACAATCGTGCCTCAGTAGGAGTTTGAAGGACAGTAATTGATCTGAAGCTCTTCTCACAGACAGATGTCATTATTTCAAGTTCACATTTTGTTCTTGAAGTTCCAAATCAAACTATTTCCTAAAATGAATTTGGCATCCGTATGGCTAAAAACAGTGCTTAAATGACTTAGAGGTAAAATGAGATTAATCTCTGGGCTTAAGGCTGTTGTGATTTATGTTGTCTCGTCTGGAGTTGTCAGACCCATCAGCTAGCTAATGTCCATTTTTATTGGCAGCTGGGTCTGGCACCACTTTCATTCGTAACATCCTGCACCAATAAAGTCTCCTGCTTTTTAACTCATCCTCCTGCGTAACCCCAGATTTGTAATTTCTCCTGACTGTCTCCCAATTATTCATGTTGATACCAAATAAACCCCATGAATCCCAGAGATCCCCTGGAATAGCACACCACTTATTTTACGGTATTTACAAACCATTTGTCCAATCTAAGAACAGAAAAAAACTGGCAAAATCTTCAAATATTCAAGTTTCCAAGGGTACCTGAATGTATCACACGTCAGCTACATGTGTAAACAGAACAGAGAAGAATCAATTTTGATTCTCATGTCTGCTTTGAAAATTTGCAGATGAAAAACTGTTTCCTCTAGCTCTGTTAAAAAAAGATAATTCATGCTACAAGAAAACTTTCTTTGTTGTCTTGAACCCATGGAAGTATAGTACTTAACTTTGCAAAGAAAAATGAGACCACAGTGAGTAAGCAAATCAACCTGAAGCACTTTATTGCATTTACTGAGGTTTTTTTTCCCTCCAGTCTAAGGCCCAATTCCAATTCCTTTCTTAACCCTCAATCTTAACCCTCAAGCTCAACCCTAAATCTTGGTAACCCTCAAAACCAAGTGTTCAGGGCTATTTTGTGACTTAGAAATGGGACACCCCTTAAATGCAGATACATCTTCAGACTGTGGGGGGCAGCGTTATGCCAAAGCGGCGTTCAGTCTCTCAATTCAGAAGAAGAAGAAGAAGGAAGCGGAGGCGTTTACAGGATCGGCGACAACGCCGTCTGCAGCTGTTTATGTCTTTTTTGGAGCTTTGGGCATCTTTTTGAGATTAGCCCGGTCATCTTATATCATTATCGGCACAAGCCTGTTATAAAGGCTGTTATCTTGATAAACAACTACATGACCACAGAGAAAAATGACCATTTTGTAACGTTTACTAACTTAAACAATGAGAAAAACACACCGGCTGCTATTGACAAAAGATTGTAAAATTAAAACAAATGTTATGCAACAATGAGGTAAATAATCCATAAAATGGGTCTAAACTAAGATAATACAATGGTTTTCCTAATATTTATATCTCCATTAACAAAGAAAATACATTTGTAGCTCGCCTTCTTTGACGCCATGTTTATCTGCTGAAATGTGCAATGCATTCTGGATGTCCCATAGTCCCAAGGGTGGTGTTGGAAAATCTCAGTATTGAGGGAGATACAGCCTCAGTCTTACCCCTCAACCTTAACATTCTGAGAATTGGGACAGGACTTGCACTGCACGCATTTTGAGATTTAGGGTTAAGATTGAGGGTTAAGACAGGAATTGGAATTCACTCTAAGTCTTGCTTGTGTTATACATCACTTCAGACCAAGCGGCAACCTCTGGTCTGAAAAAATGAGACAACACTGAAGTGCTAAAAAGCTGCTGTTCCTCCAGTGACCGCTTGAGGCTGGCTCCGGAAGCACCGGAAGTCCTGTACAAGCAGACGGGAAAAAGCTTTCAGAGCTGAAATCAGTGTATTTAAAGCCTGGTACAAACTCTGTCTCCCGTCTGGATCGCTAATTTCGCTAACGGCACACACTGTGAGGGGGGTGAATTTTTTTCTAACTCGGCCGTTTGGAAGATATTAGGATCGAGAGCTTACCCAATCAGAGCCACAGCTCAGATCACGTGACTGACGGGTGCCCAATAGCTGTGAGTTTGGGCACTCGTCACTCGTCCCATTTCCAATATGGCCGCGCCCGCCGTTTAGCCTCAAAACAGAGCTGCAGTAACAGACGGGCGACGTCACGGAGACTACGTCCATGTTTTATACAGTCTATGCTTCAGACACAGTGTCTGCTGAATGAAACTGTAGAATCATAGGTATGATAGTTTAGTATTTATGAAAGTGGCATGCCTCTTTAAGATGACAACACATGAGTGACACTGGACGGTGTGGAATAATAAAAATCCCTCTCTTAAGAAGTGCAGCTAACTTAAAGACTTTTTAACCAACTTTAGCCTCTTTTCAGATCTCTCTAGCAGCAGTTAGCAACAAATCTAGAGACTCTCTCTGGGATTTGAGGGCTCTGACGTGAAATTCATGTAATTCACATTTTGGATTTACATAATGACATAGTAGGTATTTTGAGGTAATGAGAAACCCCATACACATGAATGTAAAATTATGCCTGTTCATAACTGAATTACAGAAATCTTGAATTAAAACCCCGACCATCTAAATTGTTATTACAACGAGTAAGAAATATGTTGTTGATCTCTACAATGTTAATTATGGATAGTCAAACTTAGCTTTTAAATGTTAAAATCACGTGCCATAGGCCCCTGCATGCACATGAAAAATGCTTGTGTTTGTCTCTTTTGAGTGACATTTGACAGTCCCAAGCCAGAATAAAGAAGAGAGATGGATATTAAGACATCTAAAAAAACAAAAAAATCAATTGACCAATAAAAACGTGTTGTCCCAAACATATATTCAATGTTTTTAAATCACTATTTGTCTGCTCTGTCATGTTACACCTCTCACCTACAGTGTCCATGATAATTACAAGCAAATAGCTAATTATGCAAATTAGGTAATGACATAACTTTGTGAGATCTGACAGCCAATCACCACTTTCCTGAATGAGGGGTTGGCATGAATGTCATTGATCTTGAATCCTCTCTTATCCCTTTCTATCACTGTTGTCATCATAGTTTCAAACCCTAAAACTGTCTGATTTAGAGACCTGTGCTTTGCTGCAGCAGTTTTTCATGGACAATACTGACAATACTTCTGAAGTCTTCACAGAGTTGTTTCGCTGAATTATGTATACTGGCAAAAATAAAACTTGTGAGTTCCTGTTTGTTTCTGAGGCAAGTCATATTTCACTCTCAGCTTTTCAAACCACATTAACTCTTGTAAAATACACCAAAAAATATATGAAGTCAGGACTTCTTTGTACTTCTATTTTTCATGAGCTGAACTCAAAGATTGAAGACTTTTTCTGTGTACACAAAAGGAATAATCCTCACAAATATTGTTCACTAATTTGGCTAAATGTGTGTGAGTGAGCGCTTCTCCTTTGCTCACAGGTGAAGCTCATCCAGATGCTGATGAGACAACATGATTACTGCACAGGTGTGCTTAAAGCTGAGCACAATTACAGGACACTCCAAGAGATGTTTGATGTGAAAACAGACAGAGCTCCAGATGGTTTCCAGTAGAATTAAGACCATCAAAATCTCATATGTACTGACGTGTGTAAAGCTGAGTAAAGGTTACTTTTCTCTGTCCCCACAGAACCACACGGTGCTGCTGAATGGCTGACAAGCGACCTGTGACCTCACAAACCCTGTGAAGTTCCTCTCCACTGTATCGAGGCTCCACCAGCAGAGTAGCAGTTATGTACCAGGAGGTTGCGTTCCTAGCGGGCAGCACTGATCACCAGTTCACCCCGTTTCACTTCAGCCGAGTGGAGAACCCACGAGAGGTCACCTCCAAGAAGGGTTTGTTCTACAAGCGAGCCCAGCTCCTGCTCCAGCCGCAGACTCACCCGCAGGATGGAGACGAGATCAGCCTGGCTGATGGGGCGGCCATCATTAATGTGGGCGGCATCAAGTACTGCATCCCCTGGTCCACGCTGGACGACTTCCCCCTGACACGGCTGGGAAAACTGCGCAGCTGCAGCAACGAGGCTGAGATCATGGACCTGTGCGACGACTACGACGTCAGCAGGAACGAGTACTTCTTCGACCGCAGCCCCAACGCTTTCCGCACCATCGTCACCTTCTTAGCGGCGGGGAAGCTGCGCCTGCTGAGGGAGATGTGCGCCCTGTCTTTTCAGGAAGAGCTGCTCTACTGGGGCATAGAGGAGAAGAACCTGGACTGGTGCTGCCTCAGGAAGCTGCGGATCAGACAAGAGGAGTACAAGGAGCAGCAGAGGCTGGAGGATGAGGAGGCGGAGCTGGCGTCTCCACAGTCCTGTGAGGAGAACCAGCAGCTGGAGGTGATGGAGGAGAGCTGTTCAGGGAGCTGCATGAGGAGACTTCGGGACATGGTGGAGAACCCTCACTCTGGACTCCCCGGGAAGATCTTTGCCTGTTTGTCTGTGGTTTTTGTAGCAATCACTGCTGTGACGCTGTGTGTCAGCACCATGCCGGACCTCAGAGAGGAGGAGGAGAGGGTGAGTTCACTCTCTCTCTTTACTCTATTTACTCTACCTCTAGTCTCTTTTTCTTAGATTTATACTATTATAAGTACTGTTCACAGTACTTCATAGGTCCACAAATTTCATCATAGTTCCGTAATAATTAGACAAACTTTTTTTTTTCCTATTTCTTTGAAATCACTCCCAAAATTATCAACAGTTGGGTAAAAGTAAGCACATGACTACTTTAAAATAACGACTGGATTTAGTCATAAGCAAGCCACAACTGGTAAGGAACTGTTTTTTCCTTTTACTTTGAAATATCCTCCAAATTTCAAGGTAAGTACGTGACAATAAGTGAATGATTTATATCCAATGAAATCACGATTCACCACAAAATGTATGTACAGTTATTCCAACAATGCCTTGTGATTGCATCCTATTTCCAGAGAAGCAGGTGAAAAATAGTTGCCAATTTATTGAATACATTTTGAGTAGTATGAAGATAGGTCTATGGTTTCCAGTAATAATAATTATCTTGGTAATCTTAACAAAATGAAAGTTTTTAGATAAGCAGTTCATTATTAGCTATTTCTTATATAGTTTAACCAAGTTCTGTTTTGCGAAACTTTTACCAAGTTTGTTAATATGTATGATTTTTTTGTAGTATTTTTTGGCCTTTGTGCCTTGATTGGATAAAGGGAGGACAGTGGATAAAGCTGGAAAGGGGGGGAGAGAATTGGGAGAGACATGCAGGAAACAGGCTGCAGGCTGGAATCGAACCCCGGCCACCTGCTCAAGGGTAAAGGTCATGGTGCGCAACCTAACCAGAATGCCATCTGCGCCCTGTTAATATATGTGATTGAGATCACATGCAGATTAAAGATGATTGGTCTACCTTTACAATTACACCTACAATATTTTACATAGACTTGATAACATAGAAAGCTTCAGAAGTGATATTCACCAAGAGTAAGGCTCCAAATTGACCATTTTACAGAAGTTACATGCTAATTTTCATCGAACTGTCAAAATATTCAGGAGTTATTTTGATGAAATGAAAACAAAAGTTTATCTAATCATGACCAAACTTTAATGAAATTTGCAGACCTGTGAAGTAAAGTGTTACCATAAATATTTACAGCCTGGTACAAATTATGTTTCCCGTCTGAATGGCTAATTATGCTAAAGGCGTGCATTGTGCAGGGGCTAGTTTTTTTTGAGTTGAGAGGATATCAAGATCCCAAGCGCAGCCAATCAGAGACACAGCTTAGATCACGTGACTGACAGGCGCCCAATAGCTGTAAGTGTGTATACTTGTCATTTGTCCCATTGCAAATATGGCTGCAGCAGTGATTCAGCTTCAAAATTAGGCTTCAGGTACAGACAGGTGACGTTGCAGAGACTACGTCCATTTATAAAAGAGTCTGTGGTTTTACAGAATTTTGCGTGAGAGAAAAAGAGGCGTAGCTGCAGTGTTGCGCACGAACATATTTTTGTGAACTGTGAACTGAACGCATCATTTTTCTGACTGCGAACGTAAACGTGAGTTTCGTTCAATCTACAGGGAAAAAATGGCGTACACTTCTGTTCAGAACAAAAAAATTGACAAAAATATCGACGACAAGTTTGTCTATGACAGCCAGTAGTTTACAGCATACAGCATAGTGCTGAACGGTTTCAGAAAAAGATCTAATTGCGATTTTTCTGGCAGATACAGCGATTTCAATTTGATTCACGATTTTCTTTAAATCAAACTTTAGTGAAGTTTTCACAATGTACAGTAACATTTACAAACTTGACAGACAATTACATCAAACCATAGAAACATCAAAAGCTACTACTGTAATGAGAGGATGAAAATAAAAACCATGAAGATAACCTGTCAATATTTTAATACGAAAAGTGGAAATTTTGAGAAATATAGACAAAATAGTAAGACAAATAGTCTATAACTTCCAGAGTTTAAGAAATCAATTTAATATTATGTGAAAAAAGTCCAAACTTTCTCATTTAAGGTCAAAATTTTAAGACAAAGGTTTAAGATAAAAAGTCTACATTTTGAAATAAAGGCAATGTTTCAGATAAAAAGTTGAAATTTTGATATAAAAAGTCCAAACTCTAAGATTTAAGTCAAAATTTTAAGAAACTAATACAAAATTATAGGACAAAAGGCAAAAAAATGTAAAAGAATTTTAGACAAATAGTCAAACTTTGACTTTTGTATTACTAGTCTTGTCATTTCTAGACCAGACTTTTTAAATTGTATTTTTAGTTATAAAAACTGAAGAACCAAAGAGCTTTCTGTGACTTTTAACTTTTAAAAATGATGTAGTGCAAAATATCCTGAATGGTGTCAAGTTAAATAAAATAAAATACAAAACAACTAAAACCAAAATTCAACAATCCCAAGAAAAAAAAGATTTTTCCCATCAGTCTCACACTCAGGACAGGTGTGTGTGAAACAGCTGATATAACAGATCCTGAGTCAGTCAGGACCAAAAAAAAAAGTCGCTGCTTTAACGATCACATGATCACGATGTTTGAAATTATGATTTCAATCAGAAAAGGATAAATTGTTCAGCCCTAATACAGCATGTCCAGCCCCTGAAGTACACTGCTTCTGACTGAGTTCCTTCTCCGCTGTGATGCATGTTAACCACTTTCATAACTTGCACCTGCTGCATGTTACGTCTGCCAAGCTGCAGCGCTGACAGAGAGTTGGTGTCGGGAGATCCGGTAGTTCCTGTATTTCCCTATCCATCCATACCGGTACGTCTCTCTTTATTCCTGTTGGGCTGTAAAACCCAGCGCCATTAAGAGAGATAATAGGTCTGTCCTCTCTTCTTTAAATGACCCTGGTAAAACCTTAGACCTGTTGACTCCTGGGGTGTCTCTGCTCGTCAAGTTAAAGACGATCCAATCTTGACATGGTTTGTTTAATTTTGAAAGTCACAGCCCTTTTTTCGATGATTTCCAGGTTCTACTTCCTGTCCAATCTCGATCTTCCCTGTTCTGAATTCATGCACCACTTCTACCTGATGAAGAACAATTTCACTTTACATTTCCATGGCCTGTTTTGTTTTTCTTTACAATTTTTTTTCTGCATATTCTCCTCAGATTTTTTAAGAAGCAGGATGATTATAAATGGATAATTTGGTTCATGTAGGCTAAAAACATTAGTATTGCATCTACAGTTTGCTTTGCTTTTTTCACTGTCTGTCCAACATAACACACGGTTTAAGTCGTAAAACACATACCGACATTGCTTTTTCCTGAATTTTAATCTCTTTGTATGGTAGAGTACAGCACAGTTCAGTTTGGAACGAGAGCAGAGGCAATAATTGAGGCTGGAGATGGATGGGCTGATCAGTCAGAGATTCTATTGAGCGAGAATAGCTCCAAGCTAGTTAAGAAAAAGAAAAATGGAAAAATTAACGTGAACAGTTCATTTTGAGGTCTATGAGCTTAGTTCATACTTTGAAAATATGAACTATGAACTGATTAGTTCACTTTTATCTGTGTGAACTTGCACAACACTGCGTAGCTGTGAATGCAGCTCTGGAGTTTTTATAGTATTTTACTCATGATGCAGCCTAGTTTTCATGTTGTTTGAATAGCAAATTAATGTTTAAAATCAAAGGTGCATTATTTTCCTGATATTAAAAGTTGAATTGGAGGAATCCTGGTGAAACTTTGGAGCTTTGAGGTTCACCATCGTGTTTCCCTCCTCTGTGATTGCTCTAATTCATTTCACCTGTGTCTCATCTTATACCTGTGTTGATTCACCCTTTGTCTTTGTGTTTCTTTGGTCCTTGTGGTTACTGCACTTTTTTATCCTTTCAGAGTAGGGCTGAACAGTTTCAGAAAAAGATCTTATTGCGATTTTTCTGGCAGATACAGCGATTTCAATTCGATTCACGAATTTCTTTAAATCAAACTTTAGTGAAATGTTCACAATTTAAAGTCAATTTACAAAATTGACAGAAAATTACATCAAACCATTGAAACATCTAAAGCTTTTACTCCAATGCAAAGATGAAAATAAAAACTGAAGGTAAGAATTTCCGACTTTGAGATAAAAGGTCAATGTTTTAATATGAAAAGTGGAAATTTTGAGAAAAAAAGACACAATTCTAAGAAAAAAAGTCAAAAACTTCCAGAGTTTAATCAATCAATTCAACATTATGTAAAAAACTTCCAGACTTTCTCATTTAAGGTCAAAATTTTAAGATGACTAAAGTCTTTGTTTTGAAATAAAGGCAAAGTTTGAGATAAAAGTTGAAATTTTGATATAAAAAGTCAAAACTCTAAGATTTAAGTCAAAATTATACTAAATAAATACAAAATTAAAGGATAAAAGGCAAAAAAAACTGTTTTAAGGACATTTTTAGGTAAATAGTCGAATTTTGACTTTTCTCAAATCCCTAAAATCTATTTCAGTTATTTTTAAACCGGACTTTCTAAATTGTATTTTTAGTTATAAAAACTGAAGAACAAAAAGAGCTATCTTTGACTCTTGACTTTAAAAATGACGTCGTGCAAAATATTCTTATTGTGTCAAGTTAAATACAACAAAATATAAAACAATGCAAAACAAAATTCAACAATCTCAAGGAAAAAAGGATTTTTCCAACAGTCTCACACTCAAAGACAGGTGTGTGTGAAACAGCTGACACAACAGATCCTGGGTCAGTCAGGACCAAAACAAATCGCAGCTCTAGCGATCACATGATCACCATGTTTGAAATTGCGATTTTGATCAAAAAATGATAAATCGTTCAGCCCTATTTCAGAGTCAAACTTTTTTGTCAGTGTCATTCATACAAAGATTTCAACAATAAGACATCTGTTATATTTATGCAGGGATGGCAAAAGTACTCACATTCTTTACTTAAGTAGAAGAACAGATGCTTGTGCAAAAAAGGACTCTGGTAAAAGTGAAAGTACTGATTCAACTTCTTTACTGTAGGAAAAGTAAGGAAGTGCATGTTCTGAAATGTACAAAAGTAAAAAGTAAAAATGATTTTTTAACTTTAATAATAGACAATGCTTTTTTTTGATAACGGCAAAATGAAAAAAGCTCTAACCATACAAAATGATATTGTTTTCCTTCTTCTGAATTACTGAACACAGTCTAGTTTAGCTGCAAGCCAAATTTCAGTCAGAATAATAAAAACTAAACTTCAGAGCAGTAAACATCAAAGAACTCTCTGAAGTAAGGCCTTGGATGGAAATAACTTGATTTGCAGGATCTGTTTCGCCATTGTCAGCGATTTTCTCTGGTTCATTTTCTTCATCCATGTTGCTGTTGGTGTTTTTCTTTGTATTGCAAACCGTACACTCACTCAATGCCCTCCCTCCGCAGTTGACTTTACCTCTCTGTGTTGTTACACATTTTACTTCATGTAAACATCATCTGCAAACACGTAATGAGGCAGTTTTGAGAATGTAAGGAGCAGAATGTTCGGATATTTGTGTTCAAATGTAGGGAGTAAAAGTAAAAAGTCATTAAAAATATAAATACTCCAGTGAAGTACAGATACCTGAAAAATCTACTGAAGTACAGTAACAAAGTATTTGTACTTTGTTACTTCCCACCTCTGTATTTATGTATGAAAGGTTTAGTGAGAGCTAAATCAGCCTTATGTTTCTGACTTCTGTGGGTAAAAAGAAGCACTTATCTCCATCATAAACAACAACAACATGCTTTCATAGCAATCCATGACCATATTTGAAAGATGAAGACTGTAGTTACAGTGTGGTACAGAGCACATGACTATAAAGTGAGAGAGCTGGGGTCCCAGGGTTCCTTTCTCAAACCGCAGCCTGAGGATGTGTGCGCTCTGCAGCTGCTACAGAAAGATCCAGATTATGTTGATGCAGCAACCCACATACTGAGCCTTTATTGTAAATCATCATGACTGAAGGAAGATTCAGGGACGTTGACGCTTCCTCACCATTCACCTGAAAAACACCTCAGTGTGTAGTTACACTTAGAGCAGCTGAAACTTCCTGGTGGTAAAGTCAAATCTGCTATTTCCAACATGCAGCTGATGAGTGACAGTGAATCCACAGCATAAGGTGAAAGGCTGTTTGGCTTCAAATGAATAATCTGCTCGGGTTTTGGGCTTCAGCTCTGTGAAATCCCACAGATATTCGCCTCATGCTGTCGGTTTACTTGACCTGCTTCCAAAAGTGAATGTGAAATAAGCTCAGATGAATATGAAATAGGTTCTCGTTATTGTTATATAACGATGCAATGATTATGCAAATTGCAGCCGTGAAGCCTCAATCCGTACAGTAAAAGGCTTGTTTACCCCAACCTTATCTAGACCAGCTGACCGCTAAATTCACTTAGAGCTCTGACTGGAAATACATGGACTCAAACACAGCTGCAGATTCACAGTGCAGCTTCATTTAAGCAGATTTATTTACACTCTCATATGTAACATTTTAACATGCCTCTTTGACGGTTCAGTCCAAGATTTCATGTTTATACCAACATTTTCACTTCACAAAGAAGAGGAACCCACGACTATGACTGACAAAATGCAAATACACTTTTTCCCTTCTTTTCTTTAAACTAGATGAGAAAACCTTGGTTTAGTGTAAACATGTCTGCAGAGCAGCACGGTGCATGAGCCTGGAAATGAAAAGAAACCTCTAGAAAAACTCAAGACCCAGTGGCAGCAGAAGCTCAGAGAATCTGTTTGAGTCCCAAGTGAACAAACATCCATAAGAAGGTACAGACACATTAAGAGCATCTGTGGATGGAGCCTCCAGCCTGAGTACAGTTCCCAGAAAGCAGCTAATGCTGTTTTGCATACACATTACATCATTAACCAGCAGTGTGCTGGTATTCAAATGAGCTTTTGAAACATTAAAACTATTGTCATATGCATTTGCATGAAACTCATCGTCTAGCACCTGTTTATATAACCTCAAGTTGTGACCCTGTACAGGTTGGGATGTTGTGTAAAAACAAATAGAACAGTAAATAGAAACATTTTTTTACAAATTCTTTTGAGTCTATTTTCAATTGAATACACCACAAAGACAATATATTTATTGTTGTAACTGATTAACTTAATTCTTTCTCCGCAAATATTCACTCATTTAGAATTTGATGTCTGCAACAAGTTCCTAAAAAGCGGGGACAGGTTCATGTTTCCTACTGTGACATCACCTTCCCTTTAACAACACTCAGTAAGTGTTTGTGAAATGAGGACACTAAATGTTGAAGCTTTGGAGCTGGAATTCTTTCTCATTTTTGTTGATGGACAATTTTAAGTGTTCAACAGTCTGGGGTTTCTGTTGCCGTAGTTTGAGCTTCATAATGTTCCGCACATTTTTGATGGGCGAGAGGTCTGGACCGCAGGCAGGTCAGCCTAGTAACTGCACTCTTTTACTATGAAGCCACACTGTTGTAACAGGTGCAGAAGTGTCTTGGTTTCATTGTCTTGCTGAAATAATCAGGGACGTCCCTGAAAAAGACAAATTGGCTTGTATGACAGTATGTGTTGCTCCAAAACCTGCATGCACCTTTCAGCATTAATGCTGCCTTCACTGATGTGACAGTTACCCATGATGCCATAGGCCCTTACACACCCCCATAACCATCACAGATGCTGGTTTTGAGCTTTGAGCTGAAAACAATCTGGATTGTCCTTTTCCTCTTTGGCCCTGAGGACACCACATCCATGATTTCCAAAAAGAGTTTGAAATGTGGACTCATCAGACCACAGCAGACTTTCACATTTTGCCTCAGTCCATCTCAGATGAGCTCCGGCCAAGGAATCTGGTGGCTGCGGTAAAGTTTTTGTCTGTTGTTGATATCTGACTTTGTCTTTGCATGGTAGAGTTTGAACTGTCACTTGTAGATGTAGTGATGAACTGTGTTAACTGACAGTTTTCTGAAGTGTTCCTGAGCCTGAGTGCTCATATCCTTTACACAATGATGTGGCTTTTTAATGCAGCGCCACCTGAAGGGTCAAAGGTCACGGCCATTCAGTGTTGGTTTTGGTCCTTGCTGCTTAGGTGCAGAGATTTCTCCAGATTCTCTGAATCTTTTGATGATAATATGGGCTGTAGATGATGAAATCCATCAATTCCTTAAAGCTGTACATTGAAAAACATTGTTCTTAAACAGTTGGACTATTTGCTCATGCAGTTGTTGACAAAGTGGTGAACCTGGCCCCATCTTGGCCTGTGAAGGTCAAGCTCCCTCTATACTCAATTTACAGTATATACCATGGGATACCTGAAATACAAAATTGCAACGTGTTTAAAACTCTAACTACTGAGTACATGGAACAAATATGGTTAAGACAGCTCATCAACTGCCTTCCTGATATATATATTTCTAATTATAAAGAGACTTTGTAGACATTGTGTAGTTCCTGGGCAAGATGAATTGTTTTTTAGAACCCTGTGTTTTCATAGTTTCACATGGCGACACACAGCATTTACAGAAATCTTAGAAAAGAGAGGAGGGAGGAAATAAATCAAGTAAAGAAGAGCTGCAGAATGTGAGAATAAGAAGACATACTGTACTGATCCCCTTGTGAGACGTTCGTTTTTCCCCATTCTGAATCATGCTGTATATATGCACAAACACCTGAGCAGTGGGAGGTTAGGTACTTTGCTCAAGGGCACCTTGACAGAGCTTAAGAAATTTGGTAGTTGCCAAACTAAGTCCCTATGGACTGAGCCACTGCTGCAGAGTGGTAAATATTTATTTTAACATTCAGGAAACAGGACACAGGCTGGACTTGAACCCACACAACCCACTCCAGGGTGAACCTCATGAAGCGCAGCCTTAACCACTGGGCCATCTGCGCTCCTGTGATCACAGTTTTTAAGGATGTTTTGATCTTAACATATTTCGTCCTGAATATTTCTTCTCCTGCATTCTGAACTATTTTCTATGCACTCATTTTTCAAGTTGAATATTAAGAAACAAAATTAAATGGTTATGAGTCAGAGTCTCTGGTTTCTAATTAGGCCTGAAAGTGAGAGCTGGGAACATCCACTTGTTGCTGCATGAAGCTTTCATCTCCATCAAGGAGAAATATTTCCACCTCCGGCTTTTGTTCTAATGTTGTCACAGGCTGTGACAAGTGAAGCAAAAAAAGAGCATTTTAAAGCTGAAGATGTCATCTCCCCTCCCCCTGCCTCGCCTCTGAGACTCTCTGAGGGCCTCAGAGATGTGGCACCACGGCGTCTTTGTGTTGCACTAATTTAGCCTCTAATGACATCAGCTGATGGACCCTGCAGCCTCCTCAGTCCGGGACAAGTCTTCATCAGCTGTGGGGGAGGGTGAGAGCAAGAAGTGCTTCAAAGGAAATTCAATCAAGACAACAAAAGGAATGGGAGCTAAATGTAGAGCGGCTCAAAGAAGATCACATCTTTCTTTGACTCTTATTAAGAGTCATATTTCCTCTTTAGATCCAAAGTCTGCAGGTGTGTTTGGGTGCTCAAAGAGTTTCATCCTCTCAGTGTCTGTTCCATTGTGGCACCAATTAAGCACCCAGACAAGCCTGAAAGAAGAGTTTCACTCCTCCGACATCAGAACTCAGACGGTCAATTAGGACGGAGAACAGAGCGCCATGTTCACAAGAGTTAACAAGAATAATGAGGAAGCTGTGTTACTGCGTTAAAACCTACAGCACAAAGAAAGACAAACCACAATCTGCCATTTTCTTCACACTTTCCTCACTGACACAGACACCGGAGAGGGTAAATACAAACAAAGTGTCAGCTGGAGATGCCAGAGTCACTTCATACGGGAGGATAGATCAGAAAACAACATCACTTTGAAGCTGGATGCTGTGAAAGCTCGTACAGACTCAGACTGTTAGGAAGTGTAGTATGAGCTCAGAAATGAATGCAGCAGAAATAAGACAAAGCTGATCTGTATACAAACACGTGTGGCTCCATTTAAAAGGGAATTAGACGTAACAACAGGATGAGATTTCAAGAGGTGAAAAGAAGCATTTTTACAACTAAGACATCACCTAACGAACACATTTACTTTCTTTTTGCACTAGGTTTGGGCCATGTCTACATGTAGCCACTTATCTACGAAACTACATACATTTTTATATGCTGAGGCCTTTCATTAATAGGAAACTGCAATTTGAAGTCACTGAAAACAATTGTTTCCAAAAACTCAAGCCAAAGTGAAGATTTGTGGAAAACTCTGGTTGTTTATGCTGGGTAACAGAACTTTTGGATCTCAAATGTCATGGCTTGCAACAAAAAAAAGCCGTCGATGCCACACATACACGATGCATTATGGGGCACCGTTTGTAAAGTTGCACACTTCTCCACATTTAGCCCCAAAACATCATGTTTTATGCAGATCTAGAGAAATGTTTGTGAAATATATTTGTCAAATACTATATAGAAATGTTGAATGTTTTACCTAAATGTCAATGTTATACAAACAGTTGTGCTTAAAAGTTTACACCCTCTCCACCAGAATTTTCTGATTTTTTGGCCTTTTCTCAGAAAATATGAATGATAGCACAAAAACCTTTCTGTCACTCATGGTTAGTGGTTTGGTGAAGCCATTTATTCACAAACAGCTGTGTTACTCTTTTTAAATCATGAATCATTCACCTGAAACTTTCACATGCGCACTTGTAACTTTTACGTGCTCACCTGAAACTTTCACGTGCGCACTTGTAACTTTTACGTGCTCACCTGAAACTTTCACGTGCGCACTTGTAACTTTTACGTGCTCACCTGAAACTTTCACGTGCGCACTTGTAACTTTTACGTGCTCCCCTGAAACTTTCACGTGCGCACTTGTAACTTTTACGTGCTTACCTGAAAATTTCAAGTGCTCACCTGAAACCTTTTCTGGTGTCACCTAAAAGTTTTAGGTGACATTTTGTGTACATCCAACAATAGCCACAGAGCTGGCCAGATGTTTGAAGCTGTCCCTCTACAAAAATCAAACACATGATCCAAAGCGGTGAATCCTTTACGTCGAAACAGACGTGGTGGTACAGGTGATGATACGCACGCACTAACTCTTGTACTGTTATTTTGTAGAGAAGAAAACTGTCAGGTGTGCATCTGAAGCATTTCTGGTGCACACTATGGTTTCAGGTGCGCACCTAAAAGTTTTAAGTGAGCACGCGAAAGTTTTAAGTGCGCACCTGAAATTATCATTATTTTTTTTTGCCTTTCTTGTCCCTTTAGGGGCTCCGTAAGTTTCTGTTGTCATTATGATTAAAAAAGAGTTAATTTTTTTTTTCAAATAAATGTCTTCACCCAACCACTAACCATGTGTGATAGAAATTATTTTGTGTTATCATTAATATTTTCTGTGTTTTCCTCCCCTGTTGTGTGAGAGTGAGAGTGAGTGCTGTTGTGTTGTGTTCTTCTCCCTCTGAAGAAAAATAAAAACTGTACTTTTGTTTTACTCCAGTTTTCTGTGGCCTTTGTTGGGAGTGGGGGAGCGGAGGGGGATAACAGGTTGTGTCCTTAGGTTTCTCCTGGGCTTGGGGGCGTAACACCTGATTCTAAATATTTAACTGCATTTCTAAACATTTAGTTTAGAAAAATTTAAACAAGACAACAAGCTCGACGGAAACGTGGCTGATTCAGGACGTTCCTTTCCAAACGTCACCGTCGTCTCAGTCCTACTCTCTTCCCTCTCTTTCCACAGCTTCCTTCATCCTTTTCATCCCCCAAATGTACAGAGTTTCCATTACTCTGCTGGAACAATCAGCTCATCAAGAGTTGACACAACTCTGGGTTGCAACTATACTTAAGCTATTAATGCTCGGGAATTTAGATATAAATTTTGAGTGTGCTTTCTGAATGGAAACTGTTAATTTTGGAGAATATTTACAACTTAAAGAAGCCCCAAACATAAACTTTGATAACAAAGGTGAAGTCCTGGCTACTATTTTGGTAAAAACACACATTTTGTTTTTAAAAGTTGCATTGTTCTATTCTTTTATTTGACATATTTGAATTTTTTTACTGTAAATAGTTTTTAATGATGTAATCCATTCAAACACTGTTTTCCCTGTTTTTGCACAACTTTCAAAATATTCGATAATAATAACATTTTTTTTTTTTTTAAGTTTGAGTGTCTGACATTTTTTGTTGATTTCAGATTATTATGTCAACACTTGTCAGAGGGGCCCCTGGGAAATTTTTGCTTGGGGCCCAGTCACACCCTAGAATCGGCACTGATGGTGTACTCATGGCCTGATCAGGAAGGTACTACTGTAATAACTGGCTGGCAAAAAAGAATAGAGCAATCAAGACATTAAAAACTAAATCATAAAGTACAAAAAAACAACAATAACAGGCAGCCTGTGTGTTTGACGCCTGCGCACGAGATCATTCTCTTAAATTATGACTTGTTTCTCGTGAGTTTATGAATCCCGTAAGTTAACTTTTTTTTCTTTTTAGTGTTGGCCCTAATCTCCCATCGTAAAAGGAGTCAGACTCGACCTGTCTTCCTCCGACTTCTATGTGTGCAGATGTGATTGTCTAAATTCTTATAGTTCCACTTGAATTAATTCTGCTAATTATCACTTTTCTTTCCACGGAGCCACCCACTCACGTGCCCTTACACACAGCTTCTTAATATCCATTAGCTTTGATAGCCACTCGTTCACATCTGCTCACATGCAAATGAAGCTAATGAAATGAGACTTTGTATGGAGACATATTAACTCTTGTTTTGTATAATGTTTGTTGGTTTCAGTGTTAGTTCAGTGTGACTTCAGCAGCATGCTACATAGAGAGACAGTGTCCTGACAAAACTGCTCATGAGATTCACTTTGAAATTAAAATAGATTTAAATAGAATTAAAAAGTTATCAAAAAAAACAAAAAAAACAAACTTTAATTTCACTATACTGATACCATTTCATTAAGCTAAATAAAATTTTCAGTTTTTCTGTTCTGTTTTTCTGGGATAAAGACTCTCACTGTTGTAAAGACGTGATTCTTGCCAAAGGGTGCAGTTGTTTTCAGTTTACATATCATGAATGGACTAAAGTTCTGGAAAAAATCTGGCTTAACGACAGAAATAATTTCAAGAAACAAAGAATTGTAGTTCTTGCAATCTCATTTCAAATCGTGGATTGTGAATAGACATATATACACAGAAAATTGTAATCTTGTGACCATCTGAAAAATTGCACAAATTTACATTTTGCACTGTTAGATCTTCAAAACCTTCAAAGATGGGTTCCAAAATGCAAAAAGAAGAAATGGGAGTGGGACGAAAAAAAAGAGAAAGCAGTTTATTGAAAAGAAGAATGAAAGGTAAATAGTCTGTTCATCAGCTGATCAAAAGTTTAAGAACACAGCCTTTAAGAGACACAATCTAAACAGAAATGTGGACTGAAGGTGATTTTCTATCAGGTATTCACTATGTCATGACCTCCTGATGGTGAATACTAAAAAGTCTTCTCTCTTTGAACGTGGTCAGATTGTTGAGCTACATAAACAAAGACTCTCACAGCACAACACCATCACTGCTGAGGTTGGATGCAGTAAGACTTTTGAATTTCTTCAAACATTCGAGTGTTATGGAACAAAAAAGTCAAGTGGTAGATCCAAAAACATTTACCAGCTTTGAGCTGGAGGATCTGATGTGCTGTTTGTCGTGATGTTGGATGATCCTTAATCCAAATTAAGGCCATTACTGGACCATGCTGCCCAATAACCATCAGACGTCTGAGACAGAAGAGCTTTAAGAACAAAACGCTCCTCAAAGGCCTTGTCTCCTTCCACTAAATTCCCCGTTTGGACTTTGAGCATCATGGGACATTGAAAGGTGGAAGAAAGTATAATTGTCTGAGGAGAAAAAAAAAAAGAACTTTGATGGTCCTGATGGCGTTGTTCAGGGTGTTAAACGGCGGCTGGCAATGTGGAGATGTTGCAGGGAGCATCCTTCATGACTGAGGGTCCTGCTCTGTGTGGTAATGACTGGGTTTTTCAACAGGACAACGCTGCAGTTCACAATGTCCACTAGGGCTGAACGATTCATTGTTTTCTGATCGAAATCGCAATTTCAAACATCGTGATCATGTGATTGCTAAAGCTGCGATTTTTTTTTGCTCCTGTCTGACCCAGGATCAGTTCTTTCAGCTGTTTCACACACACACACACACACACACACACACACACACACACACACACACACACACACACACACACACACACACACACACACACACACACACACACACACGTGTCTTGAGTGTAAGACTGTTGGGAAAAATTATCTTTTCCTTGGGATTGTTCCTCAGTTTTTAGAACTAAAAATACAATTTGAAAGTCCAGTTTAGAAATAACAAGAATTGTAACAGAAAAGTCAAAATTCGACTGTTTATCTAAAAATCTTCTTTAATATTTTTTTGCCTTTTATCCTATAATTTTGTTTTCATTTCTTATAATTTTGCTTAATTCTTAGAGTTTTGACTTTTTATATCAAAATTTCAACTTTTTATCTCAAACATTGCCTTTATTACAAAATGTAGACTTTTGATCTTAGACTTTTGTCATCTGAAAATTTTGACCTTAAATGAGAAAGTTTGGACTTTTTTTCACATAATGTTAAAGTGATTTCTTAAACTCTGGAAGTTTTTGAATTTTTGCTTTAGAATTTTTTTTATTTCTCAAAATTTCCACTTTTCATATCAAAATATTGACCTTTTATCTCAAAGTTGGAAACAATTCTCACCTTCAGTTGTCATTTTCATCCTAGCATTAGAGTAAAAGCTTTTGATGTTTCAATGGTTTGATGTAATTTTCTGTCAAGTTTGTAAATGTTACTGTAAATTGTGAGAATTTCACTAAAGTTTGATTTAAAGTAAATCGTGAATCGAATTGAAATTGCAATATCTGTCAGAAAAATCGCAATTAGATCTTTTTCTAAAACTGTTCAGCTCTAATGTCCACCTGAAAAAAAGGACTTCTCCTTTTTCCAGAGCAATAGTCTCACTCTTTTCGAGCGTCATGTGTGTTCACCTGATTCTAAATCACATTGAGAACATTATGGGATGGATGGAGAGGGAAGTTTACAAAAATGGACGTCAGTTCAAGACAGTGGATGACAAACATGAAGCATCTTCACCACTTGGAGCAACATTCCCATCAGCCTTCTGGAAACACTCACATCAAGCATGAACAAAGTAAATTTTGGAGTGATCAACAAAAACAGTGGAGCTCCTCATTACTGAGTCTTTTTTCAAACTTCAAATTCTATTTTTAAACTTTTGGTAAATTAGTGCAATTTTTCTGCTTTTGACATTTTGACCAGGTGTGTATATAAAAGTGAGACTGTTACAAGATTTGACTAAGTCCTCACAGAGACTGAGAATGTGGATTTCTTGCTCTGGAGCTTTTATTTGGTGCACAGCAGCCTCACCAGACATTTTCTTGTTCCTTCCCTTTTTTTATTTTGGTACTCAGGTTGTGCAGTTTGTTACAACTGCCTGCTGTGGGTGAAAACCACGTGGGCTGCTAGAGAACCAAAACAACAGAGTTAAGGGCCAGAAAACCAAGACACTGAGCCAAGTGCTGGTAGAATTACATCAGAGCAGAGTGGAACAGGAGCTGGTGGGTTTTTTTAAGCATAAGAAACCTGTTTTAAACCCAGAGTTATGCAAGTCATGGAAGACACTAGAAGCATCTGGACATTTTCATTTGTCTTAGGAGAATCATTGATGAAACTAGAGGGGGGGGGGGGGGGGGGGGGCTGCATTTACATTCAGCAAATGCTGGATGTTGGAATGCTGAGCCTCATTTCAATGTTAAGTACTTTCTTGCGGCAATTGCTTCATGTTGAAATGCTGAGCCATAACCCATACCTTAACATCTCCATTGCTCCAGTAGAGCAGCACTGAAATAAGTGACACCAATCGGTCCTGATGCTCAGCATTTCAACATAACTATCAGACGTTGTGGAAAAGGCCCCAGAGTTACAGGCAGGGCCATAGTCATCCAGAAGTTCTGTTCTGTTGGAGTGGGAGGGGCCTGTCTGTTGAGTGTGTGATGTTTGCTTTAGTGCAGTGGTTCCCAACCTTTTCTGACTCAGGGCCCATTTTTAAGTCTTAAAAATTTTCGCGGCCCACCTCCAACCCCATAAATATAGAAGCCATACGATGCCTTGTCAGGATACTTTTATATAATACATAAATATTTATACATGTTTAATCCTTGGGATACCAAATTTACTGGCAGGAGCAAAAAAAAAAAACTTACCCCTAAACGACAAACCATTCAAACCATTTCTCCAATCCAAAACCTGAAAAACCTGGCAAAATTGCCAGAGTCTCAAGTTTCCCAGAGTACCTGAATGTGTCATGACGTCAACAACCTTGGTTCACCAAACAGAAAAGACAAGAATTTAACTAACATCACCTTCATTTTCATGTCTCCTTGAAAATTTATGGAAAATCAGTGTTTTGCTTTAGTTAAATTCTGAAAAAAACTAAATATTCTATGTTTTTTCTGATTTCATCAAGCCCTAAATGATGAATCCACACCATATATTTGCACTTCAAAAATCTTCTGAGTTTAGTCTTGACTCAGTGGATCAAAATGAGACCACAGTGAGTTAAAAATCTGATGGAAGCAAAAAAAATGACCAGAAACTATTTGGTATCCCTGGGCTGAGTTTTTACATCTAAAACATTATTCTGTATGTTTTTATCTTTATGTATACACCCCTCCCACCCACACACACACACTCATGTTCAAATTAAAATCAAACTACTTTGGAAACGATTCTGGGGCCCACCTGCAACACCTTTGCGACCCACCAGGGGCCACGACCCACAGGTTGGGAATCACTGCTTTAGTGTGTAGAGACAGATGAGGAGCAGAAAGGAGCAGAGCTTGGGTGTGGATGTGCGTGAATGACAATGTGAGTATTTCTATGTCTTTTGTTACTTATAGTATGTTATGTTAATTCCTATTGGTGGAGGTATTATTGTAAGTGATAAATCATATTTCCTAATTTCAGTCTAACCACATCTGTAATGCCTGGAGCTCTGTTGAAGTTTGCATATTCTGGAAATTAAAGAAGTGAAATTCTGGAACCCTCTCCTCACTTATTCCTGGCCTTAAGTAGTGTTCTGGCCGACACTCGTCGTGAACCTGGTGAAACTACCAATCAGGGTTTCTCTTCTACAGATGTGGTCAGTCCAGCCTGAATGAAACTGCATAGAGAAAAAAAGAGCAATGCAACTGAAATCCAGGATGTGGACAGGTTTATGCACTCTGTCTTCTGGTCTGAAGTTAAGGCAGAAGTTTCTAAAAAGCCGCCTGCGATGAAAAGCACTTAGTCTGGCTGTCTAATCTAATGTGGCTCTTAGAAAAGCATTTGAGACCTTTCTTAGTCCTCATCTTCTGTTTCTCCCTCACACACACAGAAACACAGACGCTGTGGTGTGTTTCACATTTCATGCTCCCTCTTCTACTCTCTCTGAATGAATGAATGGAGGATTAAACAAGTGTTTTGTTGATTTCTGTCTTCAGGATTTCTCTCCTTGAGCGTCTGTGAAAAGCGTGTTCCTCTCTGGTTTATCAGCAGGCTGTAGCTCTAACCTCTGGGTGACTCTGCTCGTGCTCCACAGCCCTGAACGCTCCATTCTTATGTAAATCCTTTCCCGCCGTAAAGCACATCACCAGCCCAGCCATACATCATCAGAGAGGAACGCAGCGCTCACAGGGCGTGGATATATGCGAAAGAGCAGAGAGGGAATTTTGTCTGGCTCCTCACTCATTTCAAGTGTCTGTGGGTAAAAAAACTGCTGCTCACACCCAGACTAATGTACAATCCATCATGGCGCTGGTGATTTGTGTTTCCCATCCGGCGTTGGGAGAATCATTTTTGATGAGTGGAGAAGTGATTTCATTCAGAGTAAAAACAATAAATCACCTTAGAATATTTTCATTTAGGCTAACGTCAGCAAACCCTCCACACTGGACGCTGATGTAAAGAGCTTGAAAAATGGTCGACACATTTGTTTGGAAATATTATGATACACAGAGCGCTGCTTTTGGCTGTGCAGAAAGTCTCTCGGTTACTTTACTGAAGACAAACTGCAACATGCTGGGAATGTTATTTTAGGCTGTTGTGATTTTATTCAGAGAGGAGAGGACAGCTGATAGAGCATGGAACAGGAGAGAGAAGGGAAATCAGAAATACTTGTTTATCCTGGACAAAATTCAACCATTATGATTACCATTATACATATTGAAGGAAGAATTTCAGAGTAGGAATAAAAAGTCAAAATAAATGTAAATTTTGCACCAGTCTCAGTGTAATCCCAGTCAGCCTGGATAGTGTGAAGTCATGGATGGTGACGCTGTGGTTGGTAATATCCTGTCTCTTTAAAACACACCATGGATGTTAGACTGACAGACTCTGGGTCAGCTGACTGCACCTGTCACCTGCCCCTGGACAAGTTATTATACACTCTTCAGCAAAATCATTTCACTGTTCTCCCCTAAGACTATGTTTTTTTTGAGTGATTCATGTCAAATTGTATCATTACTGCTGTGATATCCCTGTTTCATAAGGGCCTCCATGAGTTTCTTATAGCTGTGTTAATTGGCCCCCAACAGCTCATCCACCTTCACCCCCCATTACCATTGTCTTTATAAACTGGGACACAGCAGCAGCTCACATTCCTCAGTCTGGTTTATTTTATTAAACCCTACAGGACTTAATCAATGTCCTCATGCTCCATTAGCCATATTTCATCTGGTGTACCATCTCTGATTATGTCTTCATGTTTACATCATCATCATCATCATCATCACCAAACTTAGAAACTCAACTTCTTCATTCAAAGAGTATGTGGACTTGAGCTCCACAGCTGATTTACATTGTGTAGACTTGTCAAAGATAGGACTGTGATTACACAATTTTTGCGCTCCAGTCAAACAGAATTCCCCCCCTGCCAAATTGTCCCCCCCTGCAAAAAAAGACAGATTGTGAGAGCAACTCAATTCATTCAATCATTATATGAACTAAAGCTTTAGATTAATCTTAGGGTGAAGTTGAGAATGTATCTCCCATGCATTGCAATTGAATGAAATGCAAGTACATACAATAATCATCCCATTATTTAACCCCTTGAGTGCCAAAGTCCCAAAATTGCGATAAGCAACATTGCTGAATTTAATAAGCCACACCTGCAAATGTAATGCCTCAAGTAGTTAGTTCTTTACACCAGGAGATGGCGGATATCTGAAACTTCCATCTGAGTAATATTTTTGAGCGTGTTTCTATTCAACCATTTGGACTTTATGGCGTTTGGACAGTCCAGTCCATCTCAAGGAAATTAGGAACAAATCAGAGAGCCAGAAAGCGAACTTCAGCGAGAGGTCTGTTCACCGTTGAGGTGTAATAGTTCACTCAGATTCTAGGGAGGAATTGTCACGCTGTGATGAAGACGTTCAATCATCCAGTGAGACGGAAAGTAATGCAGTGAGTCTGTTTTTCATGACAGTCAACAAGCAGGCCATTCTGGAGGCCATGCTTTACTGCAAGATGGGTGGTCTAAACACTGCGAACGGTGAGGGCAGACCCGGCTGTAAAAACAAATTGGAGGGGGGCAATACATTTTTTTTAAATAAATAAAATCCAAGTAAAGTGAACTTAGTTTTGTCAAGTAGATTAATCAAGACTGAACTGGCATTTGTGACTGCCCATCATTTGCTGTATGCAATTACAGTATACGACTGTAAATTATGGCAAAGATCTGCTGGTAGGGGCTACTGGTCTACACTGTTGGGTGTAGCCCATCGACGCCATGCAGCGTAGACAGCAGGTTTACTCAGTGTAGAGTAGAAAGCAGGTCCACACTGTAGTGCGTAGGCAGCCATTCATCTCTATAGAGCACAGAAATCTGGTCCTCACAGTTTAGTGTAGGCAGCCAGTCCACACCAGCATGAACAGCCAGCATGGACAGCTGCCGGCCCGTGTGGTTCACCCATGTACAGCAGGCTTTCATGTCCACTCCATGCCCTCCTCACTCATGGTAACAAGGTATAGTAAGGAATCAAGTTCAGTTTCTGGCTCCAGAAATACCAAATGAAACAGTAAAGTTAACAAGATGGTCTCTTGTTGTGTGGATGAACTCACAAAGATTGCCTCACATTACATGAATTAATTTATTCATGTTCCAAAAAAATGAACACTGTCTTGTATTTTGAACGAATATTTTTGATTTTCAACACTAAATATATTTGTGAGAGGACACTAACTTGAACTTTTATTTGTGATTTTAGGGATTTATTTAATTTACATTTACTTCTCCCCATATTTATTTTTTTCAGCATAGTGCAATCTTACTCTTGTGGTCATAGAAGCATCTATGGGGTGGGCCATGAGTTTTCATACATTAAAAAAAAACAAACATTTTATTGGACAACTGTTTTGTGCTCTAATATGGCACACTCTCTATATGGTAACTATTGTTCCAAAAACACATAATTATATGTCTTTTCAGCTGTTGATGACCTTGCATCATTAGTGCTGAATTGAAGTTATGCTTATAAAAGCGTTGGCATTTGGTTCCTTGAGATAATTTATGTCTCATATCTTCACCTGAAACACCATGACCTAGAAGCACCCTCAAAAATACACATCAAGAGGGAAGAGATCTAAGGATCTAGGGGGGCACTTCACGGGACCATGCTGACCAATAAGCACATTATATGAATAAAAACGGTTATACAATAAAATGTTTAATTTTTTTAATGGAAACTTATGACCAAGTGTGTAGAACAGTAACCATAGCTGCCTGAGCAGACTCCTGGTCATTTAATAAAACCATGACTTGAAAACCTGAAGAATATTTCTGTCAGTATTCCCTGAATAGAGCACTGTGCTACTTTACTTTAATCTCCCAGAGTGTGAAGGTTCAGTTAGGGATGAATACTTAAGGCTAGGGAAAATATTGGAATAACATCATATTTTTCCTGAATTGTGATGTAGGATTATTGATTCACCCACAACCCAACATCAATGTTTTCAGCCAAATTATGGCACACTGAATTGATTTCTCTGCCAACATGACTCCCTGCAGCACTGCCTCATGACTTCTCACTGTGGTGCTCCTGACGTGAATAAGTGTGCCATGCATGGAAGTTAATTGGCTGAAGTAAAGTTGTCCACGGGGTTAGAGAAGAAGACAGCAGGATAATGTTAATGATACAGTTATTTTATCTCTCTGAACTGAGGAAAAAGAGAAGGAGGCAAATGCTCTGAAGTTGACCTGTGGTGGGTCCAAATGACTATTTCTGCCCTGAGTGGGAATTTTGTATGACTTTCTTACACAAGAACTTTTATCAGTTTTCATGCATTAAAAGTTTCTTTGTGAAAAAGAAGATCTATGCAACAAGTACAAAATATATTTGGTTAATTGTGCAGCTCTGTTACGTTTTGTGTCAATATGGAGCAACAAACATTAAAACCCTGCAAGAAATGACATGCGCTCTAAAATATGGTCCAGAAAGGGTGTGACTGTTTAATTGAATCTTTATTGTCATGGCACATTAGCGTGGGTTGAAGAGCTGAGGGTGAAATATGTCTGGTTACATGTGGCTTTGTGTCCTGGTCTTATCACACTCTGTCAGGACTCTACATCCCATAACTACCTGCTAACCATGCATAATCCCTGCTTTATTGTTTGGCTCTGGTGCTCTAACGCAGCCATTCTCAACCTTGGGGTCCTGACCCCAGTGGGGGTCGCATGTTGATTTCCGAGGGGTTACCAAATCATTTTGGGAATATTTTACTACCATGAAATTACAAAATTTCAGCCAAGGTTGTTTGAGATGTTTTCTGCGTCATTATTTTTCTGAAATTCATTGTATCAGCTAAATTTTTATCATGAACTGTAGTGTTGAGCCTGAATGAGTTCAACGAGCGATTGTTTATGAACTTATTCACATTTTGCACTGCAAAAACTGAAATCTATCCCAGTGTTCATCTTATTTTTTGGGTAAAGCTGTCTTTTTATTCTTAATATGAGTCACATTCAACTGACTAATCCTGAAAAATGTATTAATTTTAGTTATTTACAGACAAAAATGATATCAGAATTGCCTGAAACAGGTAAAAAAAAAAGTTTTTTATTAAGACGTTATTATTATTAAATTCAGACACCATTTTTGTCTTTAATCTCTTAGTTCCCACTGGCGTGCCAGCGCGCCATTTGCCATTCCTCTGACGTTATGAAAATATTAACACTAAACGCCTTTGCCAAACATTAGAACGCTATGCGGCATTAGAAAGCTAAGTTTCTTCACATTTTAGCTGCTAGGTTTGTTTTACAGTTTACTCGAACAGACAAAAAGTAAATAGTGAAAGAATCGCTCTGATGGCGATCACAACAACTATGACGTCCTACCTGTTTGGGGTCCTGAGGTCTCGTTTGTAGCCCCCACCTCAAATATTCACTCTACTTTCCACCAGAGGGAATCCAGAGTTCAAACATCAAAAGTGTTGTTTCATCAAATTTTACCAAGTGGTGAAATTTCTCCTGTAAAGTCCGTTGTTTGTCCGTCTGTTGTGTCCGTCCTTATAAATAACAGCAGCTTCACAGTCTCATAACATTTCCTCCTCAAACCCTGGAGTGTTTTATTACCTTAGACTTGTAGCTACATGACAGAAATGTCACCGTCTCGATACACGGAGATTTGAGCCTGAGTTATACAACAACTGCTCTCCGCTTCACAGAACAATAGCGGTCCAAGGAGCTGCGCAAATCCCGTCTAACTGTCTTGTTTATCGGCTGTCGGCCCTATCAATCACATGTACAGTAACCAATCACCTTATTGTTCACATGAAGCAATTTTTAGCAAGTTAGGTTGTCTGAAAGCTCCCCTGTATGCCACGCGTAATAATTTATTTTCATCTGCGCGACAGTAGCGGTACAATCTGTGACCGAGAGCTTTAATTTGAGGATATTTGGCAAACCTTTTCACAGAGAGAAAAAAATCGACTACAATGAACACACTGAGTACTGAGAAAGCTGTTATATTTACTCACAGACGTCAGAATACTGCGTTTGAAGACAGGGATACATCTGCTATATTTGCTCACCTGAGACCAAAAACTCTCTAATTCCTACAAAATTTTACTTAGAAAGCTCAAATTTCACCAAGATGTAGATGACACGGTGTAGAAGTGATGAGGTGAATGTCTTATGTCTGACATGAAGCATCTTGAAGTTAATGATGTTCATAATCACCACTACTCAGATGTTGGAGTGCAGTCACCATGGACAGGAGGTCACTGATCAAACATTACTGCACACAAAAGTATTTCATGAGAGACACACACAACATGAACAAACAAACTTCAGTTCTCTTGTCTTCAGTTCGTTGAGCTTGACGCTGCAAACTCAGAGCATAGTGCTCTTAAGTACCAGTGCACCCCCTCCTGGGGAGTAAAATAAAAATTCACAAGCTCATGTTTTCCTGGTAACTAGTTCATCAGACCACAACACTGTAATGGCAACCAGTGGCAGAGCTGTAACACAAATTTACAACACCTTATGGACTTATTGACATATCCTGGACGAGCCCCCAATTATAAGAACTCCAAAGGTGGTTAAAAGATGAAAAGTTGAGGCACAATGATTGAACCCAGGAAAAAAGGACTAGAACTCAAACTTCACTAAAGTATCTATTTACAAAATAAAAGAACAATGACGTGAAATGAGCTTCTACACGATAAAAGAACACAAACTAAACAGAAGCCAAAGTAACAAACCAACACCAATCCCTCAACTAAAGAATTCAAAACTAGAACACGTTTCAAAGTTCAAGGCTTTGTGGACCACTCTCCTTCAGAAGGTTCAGAGACAGTTTAGAAATCTACACTGGTGTTGTTATTTGGAGTATCTCAGGAAGACCAGCATTACATTTACAAGACTGAGTTCATGTGGAAACCATCATAGAGCTCTGGATAGAAGGCAGTGGAGTCAGAAACATGAACCCGAGGACTGTCTGTGATTCTGTCATGCAGTCAAACAGACAAGAACCTCATTAACCACCTGTTTGGGGCTGGATGGCCTCTAAGCTGAGCTCCCTTGTTGGAAATAGCATTTTGCTCATTGCTGATTTCACCAGGAAATAATTTGAATGTGTCATTTTGGGACTCATAACTGGACCACAGCTTTGCATGCTAGGTCATTATCAACAATACCAACAAACAAGTCATTTGCATGACAGGCTGGCAGTCCAGGCGTACAGACATAAAAATGGGACAGTCTGTAGAAAATGCAGTTACTTTTAATACCAAGATGCATTTCTGAATGACTTTGCAGCTCCACAGATTGGTCATAACATGAAGGATCTCTGAGTTATGAGAAGGTTTGAGTGAAATGCATCTTTGATCAAAAGTTGATCTGTGGGTGGAGAAAATTTCCCCAGAGCTAATTAGACAGCTTAAACTTTGTGCATTTGCTCGGCCAATGAAATCACAGACACTGCTCAGCTGGAACAACAAACTGTTCAAGTCATCCAGAGAGCAAATTGGTTGTATACTTATGTTTTGATGTCATGAAGAGTTTTCATTTCATTTGCTTTCTACAGTCAACACAGTCTGCTTGGAACTAATAACACACAAACACTCATAGGCTTTCAGGTATTTATTGAACATACTACGTAAACATCCACTGTGGAGAGTGGAAAAAACTATGTGAACTCTTAGGCTAATGACTTCTCCAAGAGCTAATTGGAGTCAGGTGTCAGCCAACCTGGAATCAATGTGGAACCAATCAATGAGACCGGATTGAGGGTGGTGGTTTAAGTTGCCTTATAAACAAAACACACACCAGCCTAGAGCTTCCTATTCACAAGAAGCGTGAAACTTAACTCACACTCAGGGCTCAACGAGGACTTGCACAAAGCTGGAAAAGGTTACAAAGTATCTCTGGGAGCCTTGATGATGTTCATTAGTCCACAGTGAGAGAAACTTTCTATGGATGGAGAAAGGTTAAAACCATTGATGCTCTTCCTGGGAGTGACCATCATGTAAAGATAACTGCCTGAGCACAGCACAGAATGTTCAATGAGATGAAGAAGAATCCAAGAGTTACACAAATCACATGCTAACGAGGCTTAAAACACTACACAAAACATAATTTCATGGGAGGACACCACAGAGGAAACTGCTGCTACATGTTCAAAGTTTTGAAAAGAACACCTGAATGTTACACTATTGGAAATTCTGAGGACAGATGAAACCAAAGTCTAGTTGCTCGAGATGTTTGTATCCTGTTGTGAATTATAGTTGTAAGGCTAAAATCACTAGGGTATGTAAACTTAAATGTGATACACACATTTGTTTGTCAATAAATGGCTTCACCCAACCACTATAACCATGTTTGGGTGTGCTGAAGCACAGGGACGGATAACGAGGACCAGTTCCTGTCAAGAATCAATAAAAAATGGTTCAATCCAGAGACATTGTTAGCATTTATTGATCCATTTTTATAAAAGGTCATAGAAAACTCTCATTCACGATTTCCCACTTGAAGTTTTACTTAAGAAGCTGTAAGATAGAACACAAAGAATTCTGATCCTCCAACTGCCCTTACATTTTATGACCAATCTATGCAGAAATCCAGCTCATTCAAGAGTGTTTATGTACATCTTCCTGCAATTGTATCTGAGTGACATTCCATCCTTTACAAAATCTAAAAGTGTACGATGAAAGCAAAGTTTATCAAGCATAAAAAATCTTTAACATTCATCCATCATACACTGAAAAAAAAATCTTTGGAGGAGTAAATTTAACTTAGTGGATTCCTGAACTCAACAATAAAAGTTCAAGTGAGTGTCTTCACACAAATAAATCTAGTATTGAAGTCAAAAATATTTCATCAAAATACAAGACAGTGTGATTTTTTTTTTCAGAACATAAATAATTTCAGTGATGTGAGGCAAGCTTTTTAAAGTTCCTTACAACAAGAGACAATCTTGTTATCTTTACAGTTTCATTTGGTATTTCTGGAACCAGAAACTGAACTTAATTTCTCACCATACCTTGTCACCATGAGTGAGGAGGGCATGCAGTGGACATGAGAGCCTGCTGTACATGGATGTATCACACAGGTGGCATAAGTTGTCTATGTTGTTCTGTTGCCGGTGTGGACTGGCTGCCTACACTCAATGGTGAAGACCTGCTGTCTATGCTACATGGCGTAGACGGGCTGCACCCTACAGTGTAGACCGGCAACCCCTCATGCTTCATGTAAATGATACAATTGAGCTGATATTACTCAATACTTCATTAAAAACATCAAAAGATGAAGTAATTTCTACAAGGATTATTTTTGCTTAATCTAATTAATAAAACTTAGTTCACTTAAAATGGATTTTATTTTTCATGTTAAGGAAAAAAGTAGTTTAGACCAAAAGCAATCTTCAGCAACATAAAAAGTTGCCTTGTTTTCATAAATAGATCTACCAGAAAATTTCTATTAGTGTAAAGAACAGTAACAGTATGTGACCATGTTAGTGTGAGACAAACCATTTCACATTGGAATACTGTCACACAAACTTCCAACAGAAGTGTTCCATATTCAAGTTATCATGATTAAAGCATCTGAGCCTGATTATCCTCCTCCAAAACTAATGTTAAAAACTCTTCATGCTTCAACTTTGTGCTCAAGCGCTCACTCCTTGTTGAAATAGATAAATAAAACTTACTGCACCATGGATAAAAAGTAACTGTAGAGAAGAAAAGCTGAAGACAAATTCCTAATTCACAGCTTTCTCCTTCAGTTCCAGTGACATGTTAGAAGATAGGACTCATGTGTGAGAGGAAACACTCGTCAAACATCAGCCATCAATATCAGAGATACTTCAGATTAAGCTACACAAGAGCAAACAATAATGGCTCCCATGGGGAATCTGTGCTGTCAAAGCAGCAGTGAACATGATATAAATAACAGGTATAGGCTGAGCAGTGGGAAGACGCACTGGTCCTGATGCTGCAGGCTGTAATGGATGGGCAGCTTTTCCATTATCAAGTGAACAGAAGGGACAGTGCGTTAATGTGGCTGGAAGTGCAGACGGATAGGCCACTCTAATAGCACAGCACTGGCTGCAGGTGGGACGCATGCATTCAATTACGTAAACATGTGTTTGTGACTCAAAGAGACAGAACATTGTGTCTGTACTCTGAAAGCTGTGAAACAGTGACTGAATATGATAAACACAACAGTGGATGAAGCTGATATGTTGAGTGTATGAGGTTTAATGTAAGTAATTAAAACATTGATCACTCAGTTTCAGCAAAGGAACAGACGTCTCATGTTCACTAAGATCTTTAAATGATTTAATATCATTTTGAATTTGAGTCTAGTAGATATGATTTGACTTGTTTAACTTCTACTTTCATCAAACACAAAATCCTTGAGAGGCTCCAGGGGATCCACTTATCTGATGCTCAGAGGACCATGTTTGTTTGGAAAATGAAAATATTATTCAAATATTATTCAAATATTATTAGTGTTTGGTCATTTCAGAAGATGATTAGTTACACACTGATTAAATCAGACATGTCAACAATCTGGTAGGGGGGGGGGGTCAATTTCATGCAGCTCCCAGATTTCATCCGATAATCTATTAATGATGCCACTGAAATGAATCATGTTGTAAATTATGTGTACGTTTACATTTTCTGTCAAGGTCACAAACAAATCAAAGTCCCAGCTCAAAAACTCTTACAGTGGATGTCTTTAAATGAGTGGATTTATCATGATGTGATGATGTCTAGACGAGATTAAAGTCGTGAAAATGATACATAAAAATACTCCAGACTGTAGGATGGGAATAATTTTGGACTAAAATGTTGTTTTCAGATCAAAATAGTCTGAATACGAAAACCAATCGTAATCAAATCCAGATCCTGATCCTGCCATAAGACATCCTGACATATTTTACCTATATCTCCTCCTAATGGAGAACATTTTCCTTGGTCAGAAGCAGAGTTTGCTGCTGTTACTTAGAACATGGCACTGCAGAAAACTGACAACTGATCATCTGGTGGTTAGAGAAACACTGATCAACTCACTACAAGATAATAGTGAAATACTGGCAGCAGGGATGCAGTCATTATGACCTATCAGTTGATGTTGTACATCATTCCTAGGTTGTAAAAAAAGGTCTAAGATGAGGATGGAGGAAGAGTTGAGTGAAGTGAGTTTTCTGTCAGTAGATCTGCAGTCGACAGTCCTGAGTCCCAGTGCTGCCGGGAAATGTTACTGGTCAAATAGGCACTAATGGTTGTGAGTCCATCATGAACTGTGGGGGGCAGCTGCCTGTCCCAGCATGCACTGGGTGAGTGGCAGGGTACCATGGACAGGTCATTAGTCTATTCAGGGGCAGAGGTGTACAGTGTGACTTGGTTTAAATGTACAACTGTGTGTCATGAAAACCTGTGGGGTTGGATGATTGTCTTTTTAGGGCTGAGAGATGAACTGGCAGCTGTACAGCAGCTGTCTTTAGAATGTGGTTTGTGGGAACTTCTTTTATCCAGCACCACTGTGACATGGACTGGGATACTCAGAGCTTGATCTTGTGTTTTTACTCACCCCTTCATATTTATCCATTAACATCATCTTCATACACTGAAAACGCCACATTAACATGAAGCAATCCCTTTCACAGAGCGCTGCCAGCCTCCAGGCACATCCTGGGTTACATTTCTTGACCGAGAACACTTTAACAAGTGGACTAAGTTCTCAGTTTAGTTCTGAAAACGGTTCTGCTTGAGGGGGAGCACTAAAGTTCCAGGTACTTAGGGAGATGAGGCGTGAAGGCTGAACATGTTTGATCAGTGGAGCATCTACACTGATAAAAATTTTCTGGTAGATCTACTTTAGAAAATTAAGGCAACTTTTAGCATAATTTATTCATGTTGCTGAAGCAAGATTGCTGATGGTCTAAACCACTTTTTTTTGTTTTACATGATTACTAAAATAGATTTACATGAAGCATGAGGGGTTGCAGGTCTACACTGTTGGGTGAAGCCCATCTACTCCATGTAGTGTAGGCAGCAGGTCCACACTGTTGAATGTAGGCAGCCAGTCAACACCATAGTGCATAGAAAGCTGGTCCACACAGTTCAGTGTAGGCGGCCTGTCCACACCAGCATGAACAGTCAGCATAGACAGCTTGTTCCACCTGTGTGATTCATCCATGTACAGCAGGCTTTCATGTCCACTCTGTGCCCTCTTCACTCATTGTAACAAGGTATGGTGAGGAATTAAGTTCAGTTTCCAGTTCCAGAAATACCAAATGAAACAGTCAACATAACAAGATTGTCTCATGTTGTGTGGATAAACTCAAAAACACTGCCAGCTCTCACATTACTTAAATTACTCATGTTCCAAAAAACTGACCACTGTCTTGTGTTTTGAACAAATATTTTTGATTTCAATACTGGATATATTCGTGTTAAGACACTAACATGAACTTTTATGTTGATTTCAGGGATTCAATTTAGCTAAATTTACTTCTCATACGGTCATTTTTTCTCAGTTTGCAAGTTTCTGTAAAAACTGAGTGGTCTGTATATGTGTCGTTTTTGTAATAAAGTCCAAAAATTTCAAGTGTGCAGCAGGTTGAAAAAAGAAGCTATGTGGTCAGTAAGTCTATGTAAGATTTAAAGGCAGAGACAGACTGAGGAGTTAGGTACTTTCTTGCAAGGACAAATTCCTTCTTCAAAACTGTCCGTAAACTTTTACCTGGCCTTTCTCAGTCCAGAAAAAAAGTGTGTTCATATCAACAAGCAAGTAAAGCTTAGTTTATACCAGTGTGTTGCACTTTATTTACTTACTTAGTTGCAAACATGTTAAAATGCAAATGTTTCCTTGAGGCAAATCTGTACCATTCCAGATTCACCATGACAGCATTTAAGTGTTGTGTCTTTAGGTCTAGACACTGTTCAAAAGCAGACCACACATGTCTTTGTACCTCTACACTTAGAGCATAGATACATTTGATATTAGTTTTAGTGAGGTTCAGGTTGTTGCTGCACACTGTTGGCTCTCATTTATTATTCAGAATCAGATCAGATCAGAGTGAGAAATACTTTATTAATCCTCCTCAGGGGGAATTTTGTGTTACCGTTGCTCATCACACAAATGCAGCAGTTGGAAATGAAAAGAGTAGGGTATAAAAAACACGCTATTATTTAACCTTTATTTAACCAGGTAAGAGACTCATTTAGGTCAAGACCTCTTTCACAAGGGTGACCTGGCCAAGAGGCAGCAGCATCATATTAACAAAGAGGGATGGTAAACAAGAACAACAAAGATTGAAAATAATGAGGTATAAATAGAAACCCCCCTGAAATAGAATAAGGTTATAAAATAAGAATCAAATATGCAATACATATAGAAAGAAAAGAAAAGAAAAGATCAATATAAAACTTTGCTAACACTTTAGATTAGGGAACACATATTCACTATTAACTAGGTGCTTATTAACATGCATATAAATAGCTTCCTAGCCCCTAATTAGTATTCATTAAGCACACATTAACCCCTTATTCTACCTCTATTGCACCATGAATTCAGACTTTTCCATATATTAAGTCCTAATTATTACTTATTGACTACAAATCAATGAATGTGTTCCCTAATCTAAAGTGTTACCAAAACTTTTTACCCTATTTTGACAAGGAGAACTATGTCAAACAGATATTACACTTATTAGAGGGAGCTGTGTGACCCTCTTTTGCAGAGAACATGCTGATGTTTTCTTGTATTTACAGAACAATCATAACATGACTGTGGCTCTTTCCACAGAAAAATTAGGTAGAACTGCACTCTCAGCTGATGTTACTGAGGATAAGGCAGAATTTAGTGGTGATGAAGGCTATGAGCTACAGGCAGCCTTATAAAAAGAAAGAGTGACTGTGAGGATGATGATGAGGACACTGAGGGTGAAAGTGCAGCAACAGGTATTATCAGATGAAGACATGATCTAAAATGTATTGATGATTTATATATTTTCCACATCTATGGTATTTAGGACACCAGTATGTTTTTTAGCTGCTCCTAAACACACACCTCAAAGGGTCAAGGACCTGCAGAGTTAACATTTCAGGAGCTTTGAGGAGCATCACAATGGAAAGACATTCTCCTGTGAGCCTCAGAAGTGAAGTCCTTCGTTAAATGGTTGATGCAAAGATGAAACACCTTTCGACTCCTGGGGTCCGTTTCACAAAGCAGGTTGAACAATCTCTGAGTTAAACCCTGAACTCTGAGTTGATCTCCTCTGAGATAAAAAACTCTGAGTTTTCTGTTCCAGAACAGCTGATTTGAGTTTGTTTGATCAACTCGGAGTAGTTTCACCTGGAGTTAAGCGCGTGCACCACCGCTATAAAAAGACAGCATTAGTGGAGCCCCGATTCGACGAGTCACCATGGCAACAGGGAAGCGGAGGGCGGCGGGGGGGTTTTTAACCCCGCAAGAACTGGAAATCTTAATGCGCTCATACAGAGAATTTTAACATGATTTTAGGAAAAAAGTGCAACACCACAGCAGCTGCAAAAGAGAGGGAGACGGTGTGAGAGAACATCGCTGCTCTGGTCAATACGTAAGTTTAAATGTAGTCTGATAATCACAGAAATATTACAGGGAAAAACTGCTTGAATGTAGATCATTTATTTAATTTAGGTTTAATCCTGCAGGGCAGAGGCACACTCAGCTGTAACTTAAGATGAAATCTAAAAACATTGTTCAAACAGGTGAGACCTCCACATAATCTCACGGTTTTACCTCATTTTGATCACGTTTTACATTGTCAAAAGGATATGCTATGTTTGTGACAAAAGTCAACTTGTATGTTTCTTAAATAACAGACGGCAGAGCCATGTTACGTCAAAACTCTCTGGCTGACTGAAAGAATGAGGAAATCAAGTAACGTGTCTCGTTGAAAGAGGGCGGAGACAGAGAAAAACTTCAGTTTCATTGACAAAAACCTGGTCCCGACCAGGTTAGTTTCACAGTGTCTGTTACTACGGTAACTGACCGAGAGCTGAAGTTACCTCTCTCTGTGAAACAGGTTATAGTTTCCTCTCTTTCTCTGTTTGAGTTACCTTGATTTGTGAAACGGAAAACTCAGAGTTTCCCTCATTTCAGGGTTAATAGACTCAGAGTTTTCACTAACCCTGCTTTGTGAAACGGACCCCAGGCCACAGGTAAAAACAAACATTAGAAATGTTTTTTCCAAACCTGCACCATGGATGTACCATGGAGGGTTAAACAAAAGCACTTAGAAATGTCTTCTAGCCGTGAGAAGAGGAGAAAACTTGATCAGTTATTTTCATATGAAGAAGCAGATGTAAAGAAAGTGCAAATCTCTGTTTCTTTACTCTTACTCCTTATTCATCCTGACTGCAACTGGTCTCGATCTGTTGAAATATTCATGACTGAGAGACTCGCCTGGCTGCTGATTGTTTCATACCAGAAAACATCAAAGCATGTCAGCAGAAGAACAAAATAAGGTTTTTGAGGCAAATGAAACAATTTTAGATCAGTTCTTCAACATGAGCTGCAGAGCCGTCTATTATTTACTCTTTCATCTACTCTGATGGATAAAAAAAAATCCTCAGTTGACCGTAAAATCTGCAGGATTCACACACAATCGGGTTATTGTTCTGTAATAAGATTTCTGCTTTTGAAGAAGAATCTTGAGGTGGTTTCTGGTAGAGAGGTGGATTGTTGAAACTGGATCCTGCCTGCAGAACAAACACAAGCAGCACTCTGCACACACACACACACACACACACACATACAGAGTCCAGTGAGGCGGATGAATGAGAGTGGTAAATAAATCCATTAAAAGCCTGGGTGTGTCACAGAAACATCCAACACGTCACTTCAAGTACTAGAGCGTCTGTCAGTGAATCACATCCTCCATGGTTTATCTGTCTGAGTCAGAGGTGAGATGCCCCCCCCCACACACACAC
>RPOG01004425.1:0-44935 GCA_008086565.1 Thalassoma bifasciatum | reverse complement strand
TGTGGCTGTCATCGTTCTTAGATCATCAGAAACAGACGCTCTGCTTCCTTCACATCTACATTTTACATCAATAATGAAGCATCCCATTAGAGGAAGCTTCATATCCTGAAGTCAACCCGAAGAAACTCCCAGCAACCTCTGGTGTTGACTATGGCTGAACGATATTGGGAAAAATGATATTGCTAATATATATATATATGTCAATCCGGGTTTTCATAAACCTGTCACTGTGTTCAAAACAATAAAGTCGATAACTAATTTTGTATGAGTCCTATGTTAATATATTAGTTATATCCGAATTTCACTACTGAGAGCCGACATTAAACTCTCATAAGTGTAGGTTTAACCTCGTTCCCAAATCCTTAATGTCTAAAAATTATGCATGCTGCCTCTTTTTCAAGGGACCAAAAATAATTGGACGATTACGGAAGGGGATTAAGGCCACTGAGAAAAAAAAAAATCCCAAAAAAAAAAGTCAGAATTCTGACTTTTTTCTCAGAATTCTGAGTTTTTTTTTTTTCTAGATTTTTTTTTTCTCAGTGGCCTTAATCCTCTTCCGTAGCATTCTGACTTTTTTTCAGAATTCTGACTTTAATCCCAGAATTCTGACTTTAAACTCAGAATTCTGACTTTTTTCTCAGAATTCTGACTTTTTTTTTTTTTTTTAGATTTTTTTTTTTCTCAGTGGCCCTTATTCCCTTCCGTAGAATTCTGACTTTTTTCTCAGAATTCTGAGATTAAAGTCAAATATAATCTGACTTTTATATATATATGGTACTTTTGTGTGTTTATGTGGTGACAAATGTCAATTTTTTCAATATAAAATCTCAAAATATTTCACTTTAACATATTGATTTTTCAGTATATAAACCGATACAAATATATCACAACAACATTCAACTGTTTGTACTGGAACATCAACGTTATTAAGTTTCTTCAACATGAAAACCAGTAACAAAAATTAACTACAACTATGAAGTTTTTTTTCTTTATACATAATTTAAAATCCAGCTCTACCCACTCAGTGTTATATCAAACATAGAAAATCATCTAGTCTTCCTTTACCACCCAGTCACAAGGATGTTTAGGTACTGAAATTATGGTATGATTTGATTTTATGCGAATCAGTTCTCGGTAGGGCTGAACGATTTTAGAAAAAGATCTAGTTGCGATTTTTCTGGCAGATATTGCGATTTCAATTCAATTTACTCAATTTTATTCAAATCAAGCTTTGGTGAAGTTTTCCCAATGTACGGCAGAGAATTACATCAACTGTAATGCAAGGATGAAAATGAAGGTACGAATAATTCTTAACTTTTAGATAAAAAGACCAATATTTAAGTTGAAAAGTGGAAATTTTGAAAATGAAGACAAAATTATGAGACGGAAGTCAATTTTTTTTAGATAAAAAAAAAATCCAAATTTTATGTAATTAATCCAACATTATGTGATGTGGTCAAAATTTTAGGATAAAGGCAAATGTCGAAGATAAAGAGCCAGATTTTTTAGATTAAGCATCAAAATTTTGAAATAAAGGCAACATTTGAGATAAAAAGCGGAAATTTTGATGTAAAAAGTCAAAATTCTACGATTTAGGTCGAAACTATACGAAATGAAGACAACATCCAAAGATAAAAGGAAAGGCAAATTTTGAAAATAAAATAATTGTTTTATGTTAAAAAAGATAAATAAAATACAAAAAAAAATTTAAAAAATCAAAATTAAATAAGTGATAATAAGAAAAACAAAATTCAACAATCCCAGGAAAAAAAGAATCTTTCCCGACAGTTTTACACTTAAACTTACTTGTTTTTTTGTACTAAGAGCACAGCTGAAACCGAAGTTAAATTCCTTGTATGCTTCTTGGCAATAAAGGCGATTCTGATTCTGATAATTATTGATAATAATCTATAATATTTTCTGCGAGTGATTCTTCTCACATCAGCTCAGACTTTTTAAGAATGCAATCCAACACAGAGGTTTAAATATAAGTTTTACCAGAGAGACAGTGGGAGTGTTAACAGGCTGAGCACATGCGCACTGCCTGAAAGAGTTTGTCCACCTCCTGCATTTTGCCTTTTTTGTAGGCTTGAATCATCTTTTTCTAGACACATAAATCAAAAAAAGGTAATGTTTAGAGACTTTTTTAGAACAAGCTCGTTGCATTTAGTGACGATGGTGCCTTGGAAGGTGAATAAAGAAGATTTAAGCAACAGTTTATTTAGACATTTAACTACAACTGTTTCTAGGTAATGGCAGCAAGGAGGATGTGAAATAAACAATGAAATGAGTGATCATAAGATCCAAACTGAGAGCTCCGAAACAAAGCAAGAGAGTGGTTAGTAGACAGGCTACAACAACTTAATTGAAAGAAAATATGTATATATATATAGTATGTACCTTGGGATATGAATATTGCACGGGGGCATATCAGGATGAGAATACTGAATCATTATATTGTGCAGCCCTAGTGTTGACAGCTAACGCTAACGTCTGAAAATGATGCATTTAAGGTCTTCTCAGCACCTTAATGCTGTTTGTACCAAATTTCAGGACCTTCCCCTTTTGCTATCGCCTGCAGAGAGACATAAATACTCCATTTTTCCACAGAAACAGAATGTGTTTTCTCTTATTGATCTTTCATCTTGCAGCTGGACTTGATTCCAAAAGCTGTAAACACAATCATTTGAAAATGTTCAAAGAGTCCGATCAGCACGAGAGCAGTTTCTCTCTCTCTCTCTCTCTCTGGTGCATCTGTCAGAAAGTGTCTGAGCGCTGTTTTTCACTCAGACAGATTAGTGGACTCAGATTACACGGCACAGACAGGCAGGCACACATCATATCCATAAGCGCACACATGCACACATCTCCAGACAGGGAGATCATCCAGAGGTTAGTCAGAGGAGGGGTCCGCGGGCTTCCTGTGTGTGAGTGTGTGTGTGCTGGATCGGGGGACGATGGGGGGTTCTGATAAATTGCACAGATGTTGACTTTTTAAGACAAATCCACGTTTCTCTCCATAATCTCTACATCAAATACCCCCCACTGCTCACACCAAAACCAATCACTGGCATGCACAGGAGGGGGGGCCCCAGTCCAAGTGGGTAAGCGTGTGTGGATTAACCCTGGACAAGCCAACCCCCACTGACTCCACTCTCTGTTTTCTGCTAGGAATTCACAGTGACCTTAACCTGATTGCCAGGGGTGGAGTTCAAATCCCCCAGAGGCTTACTGTAAGGTCGCACTGTGGCGACAACAACAACTACCTGCGCTGTGTACAAACAGACGCACCTCGCTCCGACAAACACGGATTAAAGAGAGCGGATGATGGAAAAGCGGGACATTAGAAGATTGTGTCGCATGAAACAAACCTGAAATTTAAAGGCCAAACTTGAGAAATGTCATATTGCGGGACCTGGGGGACCTGGGTACGACAACCAAGGGCCAGTGAGGGCCCTTTAGGGTCTGTTACACCACATTATGTTTAAAATGCTGCATTATTTTGTAATAACACTGTAATAACACTGTAATAACACTGTAATAACACTGTAATAATCTCACTCACTTTTAAATAAATTCTTGGGCGCAATATGGAATAAAATTTACTACATTACATAATAAGTTCTTACATATTGTGTCAGTTACTACAAAATGCAGGTTTTATCACTGCTTTATCAAGAAAATGGAACAATTTGGTGCATTGTGTAATAAACCACCAAAATTGATGTTTTAATTGGAATAAAAAACATCATACCGTCAGAATTATATTGACTTTAGGCTTTGATTTGCGGGTAAGTAACTTTTAAATAGGTGTCCACCGTGGTGACCACTATGCACCATAGGGTTAATAACTTTGGTGGACACCTATTTAAAAGTTATTTACTCCTAAATTTGATGGTTCATATGGTGGAAATTCATATTAGCCTGTGTCAGAATATTTTTATTCTTCTTAGAGCCATATATATATATATATTTTTAATTTATTTATTTATTGATTAAGTTTATAGACAAACATTTGAGGGTGAAAAAGCTTATAAACTATTAATTAGTCAGTATTAAAATGGATGACAGAGAGTTAAAATGTTTTGCAAAGCTTTAAAAAACATTATTTATGAACTTCCCCCCCAAAAAAAAGAAAAGAAAAAGACGTCAAACAAAAGAAGCAAGTCATATTTACATTAAATCCACGCTGTTCTATGTTGAATGCTCAATTGCAAATTTTCGGGAAAAAAAATGGAATTTTTTTTTTCATGCCTTAAGACAAATAAGAGACAGACCTGGAGAGACAGACAAAGCTGACCATTTTTCAAACTATTCAACCTTTAAAAGCTCTTATATGCAATGTTGGAATGAGAGAATCCCTATTACTTTTTTCCTCCCTCCGAGTTTGTAGGAACTGATGGTCGCGCATAGGCAAGACCAATATCGCTGGCGGCTTTAATTCTTCCTTGAAACGTGAGTCAACAACCTCAGGCGTGTTTGTGTGTGCACGCTGGTGTAGAGATAATGAAGACCACGCGCTCAGATAAGGACACATAGAGAACTCTATTGTTCTCACTCCTTTTTTTCTCTCTCTCTCATGACTCGGGTCATGCCTCCAGCTCATAAAACAGTCCTGGAAGAGGAAGACTCCTCCAGGAATGCAGCGTCCAGCAATGTGGATGCACAACAGCCTCTGTTGTCTTAAAACCGGATCATGGCGGTAGTGTAAAGGTCAGACAGAGGGGAGCTTGTGACTGCAAGTTCAAACTCAGGTTGGAGAGACTTCTAAGAGGTGGTTTACATCTCAAGTCTCTTCTTTATACAGACGCGATTACGCAACTCCAAAAAAAAGGGATGTCAAGCGAAGGATCAATGAGCTGAGAAGACAAGATGAAGACGTCGGACTAATCTTCCATCTGCCCTGCTCTCTCTCTCTGCTCAGCGGATGGAGAGCAGGATGCAGGGTTATCCAACGGGAAGTCAGTCAGGGGGGCAAAAAGACTCCGCCGAAACAAATGTGTGACCTTTCTATGCTAACTGAGCGCTTCTTAATCCGTTCTGTCATCAATTACTATCAAAATTTAGACTTTTTGGGGCGAAGATGGCCTCGTCAATATGCACCATGAGGTTTGCCTTCGAGCAGGTGGCCCGGGCTCGAATCAGACCTGTGGCCTGTTTCCCGCATGTCACTCCTCACTCTCTCCCCCTTTCCTACTCTATCCACTGTCCTCTAAAAAAAAAAAATTAGACTTTTTCTCCAAGTTTTGATATTTTGTTTCTAGGTTTGACTTATTATCTCAAATCTTTGACTTTTTTTTTTCATAACTTTGACTTTCATCTCAAAATTTTGACTTTATCTTATACGTGCATTTTCAATTTTGGAACTTTGACTTTTTAGCTGAACGTTTTGACTTTTCTCCTTAAATTCTGACTTTTGTCCCAAAATTTTGACTTTTTCTTCTCAAATTAAGACTTTATTATTTATTATCATAACTTTGTCCTCTTTGCTCACTACTTAGTTTCACTACGATTTTAGAAAAAGATCTAATTGCGATTTTTCTGTCAGATATTGTGATTTCAATTTGATTCACAGTGCAGAATAACATTTATAAACTTGACAGAAAATTACATCAAACCATTAAATAATCAAATGCAAGGATGAAAACTGAAGATAAGAATTGTTTCCAAATGTATTTATTGACAATTTTGCATTAAAAAGTCACTATTTTGTTATAGTAGTCCAAATTTTAAGATATTTAAATAAACATTTCAAAAGATAATAGTTAATATTTGATTTAATGGTCAAAACTTTAAGGAATTAAAGTTAAAATTTGGGGAAAAAAAGTCATATATTGAGAGAAAAAGATTTTTTTTTTTAACAGAAAGTCAAGTTTCTAGCTGAAAGAAGAACTTGAGCGATAAGAGAGCAAAATTGGAAACAAAAAGTCAGTATTTTGAGATAATACAGTTGAAATATTGCGATATATTCGTCAAAATTATGAGATAAGAAGACAAAACTTTGACAAAAGGCAAAATTTGAGCTGAAAAGTCAAAGTTATTCGATTCAGAGACAAAGTTTTGGAAAAAATAGAGAAAAAGTCACATTTAGAAACAAAAAGAGATAAAGAGACAAAATTTTGAGCGAGAAAGGCAAAGTTGTGAGATAAAAAGTCATTTTTTAGAGGTAAAAAGTTGAAGTTGTGTGATAAAAAGATGAAATTTTGAGATTTGTTTGCATGAAAAATCTTTGTAGTCCTTGATCAAAGAAAAAAGAAGCTTTTCCAACAGTTTTACATAGAGACACGTGTGAAAAACAGCTGACAAAGCAGATCTTGGGTCAGTCAGGAGAAAAAACCCCACAGCTTTGGCGATCACATGATTGTGATTTTGATCAGAAAATGATAAATTGTTCGGCCCTGACTCTGTCTGTTAAAATTATTCTGACTCTCTGCTCAGCACATGGAGAGCAGGATGCAGGGTTATCCAACGGGAAGTCAGTCAGTGGGGCAAAAAGACTCAGCCAAAACAAAATGATTCAGAAATGTGTGACCTTTCTGTACAAACTGAGCGCTTCATAATCCGTTCTGTCATCAATTACTTCCCTTTCACTCTGCGAGGGATCGAAAAGGACTCTTTGCTCTTTGCTCGGCAGGAAACATCCTAGGAGCTTAGTGCACACGCTACAGAGCAGACGCTCAGCCAGCAGCCAAATGGAAGAATTCAGTGGCCCACATTTGGATCTAAAAATATTCTGGGGCCCACACAGATATCTCTAAAACACTCAGGTCTGAATGAAAGAAATGCTCAACGTAGGAGAGAATCTGCTGTTGAACTGGGTTCATGAGTGCAAGACTGAAACATTAAGGAAGATTTTTCAAAGCGACCAAAAATGTGGAAGTGGCTTTGAAAGTTGCAGGGATTCCACTTTTCAAAGTAAAGTCTGTCCATCGCCCTGGGATAGTCTGCAGCCCACATTTTTGGAAAACACTGACACAGAGAAGATGGTGTAGGACTCTGTTTCTTTCTCTGACTTTTTGAGGGCTTATTGGGAGTGACCCAATAAAACCTTTTCACTTCAGATACTATGCTAATATTGCAGCTATGAGTATTTCCTGATACTGATATTCATCTGGTATGATATCAGTATGAAAGGTGTGACGTTCAGCTCTATTTGTATGTCTCCAAGGCTTTTTAAAGCCTTATGTTGAAAGTTTAAATGTATTAAATAGGGATCATTAATTAGAGTCGACCCTATTGGAACCCCATTGATGAAGCCAAACCTTGAACATGTCCCAGTGCAGCGGCTCGTGAATGTCAACCAAAAGTGACCAATCATGACTGGGGACGAAAACAATATAAGTGACCACCACGTAAACCTCAAATTACTCTTGGAATCTTTTTGTTTTTCCAAGTTATTTTTTTTTGCTTTTTGTGCCTTTATAGGAAAGGGGGAGAGAGTGGGGAGCGACATGTGGGAAACAGACCGCAGGCTGGATTCTTTCGTTCCGTGCCCTTACCCCCAAATTACATTCCCCAAAAGATTCAAATTACTCTTGGAATCTTTTTTTTTTCCAAGTTATTTTTTTTTGCTTTTTGTGCCTTTATAGGAAAGGGGGAGAGAGTGGGGAGCGACATGTGGGAAACAGACCGCAGGCTGGATTCTTTCGTTCCGTGCCCTTACCCCCAAATTACATTCCCCAAAAGATTCAAATTACTCTTGGAATCTTTTTTTTTTCCAAGTTATTTTTTTTTGCTTTTTGTGCCTTTATAGGAAAGGGGGAGAGAGTGGGGAGCGACATGTGGGAAACAGACCGCAGGCTGGATTCTTTCGTTCCGTGCCCTTACCCCCAAATTACATGCCCCAAAAGATTCAAATTACTCTTGGAATCTTTTTTTTTTCCAAGTTATTTTTTTTTGCTTTTTATGCCTTTATAGGAAAGGGGGAGAGAGTGGGGAGCGACATGCGGGAAACAGACCGCAGGCTGGATTCTTTCGTTCCGTGCCCTTACCCCTAAATTACATTCCCCAAAAGATTCAAATTACTCTTGGAATCTTTTTTTTTTTCAAGTTATTTTTTTTTGCTTTTTATGCCTTTATAGGAAAGGGGGAGAGAGTGGGGAGCGACATGCGTGAAACAGACCGCGGGCTGGATTCTTTCGTTCCGTGCCCTTACCCCCAAATTACATGCCCCAAATGCGCTTTGAGTCTTAATGAAACATGCAACAAAATTCAACCCCATGTGAAATTATTTGATGAGTGTTTCCATGTCAATACGTGCTCCACAGCACCCCCTAGTTACTGGAAAATCAGCCAGGCCAGCTGCTTAAGCTCCAAACTTTCATAGGTCGTTTGATTTTAGGGCTCCAAGACTGGAATAACCCCCCCCCCTTCAACTTCAACTTCTTTGAATTTTTTTTTGAACCTATAGAGGAGCAGGACTTCACTTTGTAAAGGGAAATGGTGAGATAAAAGTATGACAGAAGCAAAAAAGAAGACAAAAAACCCCCCAAAACAAAACAGAAGCTATTTGGTATCTTAAGGGTTAAAATCCTTTTAATACGACTGAGTTTGAACATTTAATTCATTATTCAGTATGTTTTATCTTCATGTAAACCCCCCCTGCCACACACACTAAAATTACTGGAGATGATTTGGCGGCCCATTTGCAGAACCTTCGCGTCCCACTAGGGGGCCGCGGACCACAGGTTGGGAATCATTGAAATAGATAAAAGGGTTAAGAAACATCTTGGTTCCAAAAAATTGGAATTTTCTGACTGTTTTTTGATGAGTTGGTCTTGAAAGGGTTGAATATATCATCATGACACGCTACATTGCCTAAAGAGGTTACGTTACCGAAATACTTTTCAAGCACAGATTTGAACAAACTGGACCTAATGAGCAGTTTTTCCTCTGGGTCTGTGAGGGGGGGGGGGCTGTCCAACTGTGGAAGGAGGAGCTGGTGATGTTGCCTAAAGCCATAGATTGTCATAGGTACTACACTGCTACACTGCTACACTGCAATGGAGTGTTTTTCTTCAGGCTGTTTAATACCACTTTGCCTGCAGGTCAAATCTATTTTAAAAACTGTCCCAAGAGCTTACCTTGTGGTTCTTGCCGTGCCGGTACACCATCCAGTCCTCCCCATTGGTGCTGACCTCCAGCTTGAAGGTGGTGACGTAGTAGGACTTCTGCGTCTCTTTGGAAACCGCGCCCTGCGTGGCGATGCCGGTTAGGACTTTCAAAAAGTGGAGGTCCACCTGGAGGGCAAAGAGAAACACATCATGACTGTTTTTGTGTTTTCTTTATGATGCAGTGACGGGACAGGACGAGCGTTCGCGTGGATTTATGGTGGTCAAAGATGATGTGGATAACAGAGACGGACCCTCTGTGGTGTCTATCCGTCACGAAGACAGCGGGTTATGAACGCCGACTGTGGCCTGCCGCCGAGGGACGCCGAGGGTGGGTGCTGTGTGCCTTTGCGTTTGTGTTTGTGTGTGTGAGGAAGGCTGGAGGCAAAGATCAATGGCGGAGTGTTCAGATGCATTCCTGAAGAGCACCTTCATCAATCACCGCCTGCTCCACAGCGCTGAGTGTGTGTGTGTGAGCGTGTGTTTGTGTTTGCATGCATTGGAGTGGGCTGGTGTGTGTTCAAGACAGGAAAGATTGAAAGCGCAGAAGCACTTCCTTATCATCGGTTCACAGTTCCTCCATTTCCTCGTAGTATGTGTGTGTGTGTGTGTGTGTGTCCCCTCACTGTATATGAGATGCTACTTCCTCACACTGTCTACTCGCTCTTTAAAATCTGAAGAACATCTCTAAGGTCTTTGAACCAGTTTGAGGAACGAGAATATAAAACAGAAACTTTTGACATTTTTCCAGGAACAAAAACAAAAGCAGAAACTTTTACACTTTTAATGTTCCGGAGTAAAAACGGAACATTAAAGCAATGAAAACTGGTTACAGCTTTTTCTTTTTTCGTTTCTGAAATGTCTGTCATGTTAGTCATGTTGCTGATTCACATTCATTCTACCTGTAAAATATCTTTAAAACCCCTTGTCCAAAGCTGGGCAGGTTCGCTCAAAATGTAAACAAGAGGCAGAGGAAATTTCAGCCACACTGGTGAGACCCCTGGAGTTAGTTGAGATACAATGCAGATAATAATCTTGTCTTATGTTAAATCTGCGGATCAATGCCGACATATGCAGATAGTAAGTTGATCAAAGAAGAAATAAGTAAGTTGTTTGTGGGAATTGATGTGTTTTTTCTTTTGGACTATAAATCAATCCAGTGATCTGCCCTCCAGGTCAGTGGTGAATTGACCTCAATGTGAACCTCTTTTTTTCTTTTTTCCAAATATTCTGACAAAAAGGCCCTCTGGGTTTCTGACAAACAGGCCCTCTTTTTAACAGACTGTCTACTTCTCTGACTTATAAGCTTTTTTTCTGATTTTCTGACTAACGGGCAGTCCGACATTCTTAGTAACAGGCCCACTGACTAATAAGCAATCTGACTCTCTGAATAACATGTCCTGTGATTGTCTGACTAATAGGCCTTCTGGTGTTCTGACTAACAGGCCTTCTGGTTTTCTCAATAACATGCATCCTAATTGTTCGACTAACATGCTGCCTGGTTGACTGACTAACATGTCTTCTAATTGTCTAACTAATAGGCTGCCTGGTTTACTGACTAACATGTATCCTAGTTGTCTGACTAACAGGCTGTCTGGTTGTCTGATTAACAGGCCGTCTGGTTTTCTAATTTACATCTTCTAATTATCCGACTAACAGGCTGTCTGGTTTTCTGACTAACAGGCTGTCTGATTTTCTAGCTTACATGTCTTCTTATGTCTGACTAACAGGCTGTCTGGTTTTCTGACTAACAGGCAGTCTGATTTTCTAGCATACATGTCTTCTTATGTCTGACTAACAGGCAGTCTGATTTTCTAGCTTACATGTCTTCTTATGTCTGACTAACAGGCAGTCTGATTTTCTAGCTTACATGTCTTCTAATTATCTGACTAACAGGCCTTCTGATTTTCTGTCGAATAGGCCGTCTAGTTTTCTGACTAACATGTCTGGTAATTGCCTGACTAACGGGCCTTCTGATTTTCTGACTAACATGTATCCTAGTTGTCTGACTAATAGGCTGCCTGGTTTACTGACAAACATGTATCCTAATTGCCTGACTAATAGGCTGCCTGGTTTACTGACAAACATGTATCCTAGTTGTCTGACTAACAGGCTGTCTGATTTTCTGCCAAATAGGCTGTCTAGTTTTCTGACTAACATGTTTTCTAATTGCCTGACTAACAGGCCTTCTGATTTTCTGACTAACATGTATCCTAGTCGTCTTACCAGCCGGCTGTCTGGTTTTCTAACTAACGGGCAGTCTGATTTCTAACTTACATGTCCTCTAATTATCTGACTAACAGGCCTTCTGATTTTCTGACAAATGTGCCCTCTGGTTTTCTGACTAACATGTCTTTTAATTGTTTGACTAACAGGCTGTCTGGTTTTCTGACTAACAGGCTGTCTGATTTTCTGACAAATAGGCCGTCTAGTTTTCTGACTAACATGTCTTCAAATTGCCTGACTAACACGCCTTCTGATTTTCTGACTAACATGTATCCTAATTGTTTGACTAACAGGCTGCCCGGTTGATTGACAAACATGTCTTCTAATTGTCTAACTAACATGTCTTCTAATTGCCTGACCAACGGGCCTTCTGATTTTCTGACTAACATGTATATTAGTTGTCTGGCTAACCGGCTGTCTAGTTTTCTAGCTTATATGTCTTTTAATTGTCTGACTAACAGGCCGTCTGGTTTTCTGACTAACAGGCTGTCTGGATATTTAACTTATGTTAATGTTATACCTGAATGATAACTGGTTCAGAAACCTTATGTTTTGGTTCTACTGGTTCAGGAATGTCATCTATGGGTTGGAACTGAAAACCAAAAATATTTAAATACGGTTTCTGTTCTGAACGAACTAATCATGAAAAACTTCTGTTTGAAAGCCCTAAACAAAGCTCTGTACCTGTATGTACTCCTTGTTGCTGTCCTCAGAGGGCGTCCAGGCGTTGTCGTCGTTGTTGAGCCTGGCCTGACGCGGCAGCCAGCGGTTGTCGTAGAAAGACGTGGAAGCAGAAATCTGATCATCGCTGATCTTCCCTGACTCCATCCCCAGCGCCATGCTGCAGTGGAACGCTGATGGAAGAGAGAAACAGGGTGTTAACTTTATTTTTGTTGCTTTACATCCAAGGTAGAAGAAAGAGAAGGAGTAAAAGTGGAAAGATGCGAGAACATTTCAAAGAGGCTGAAGGGGAAGGGAAGATCTGAGCGGTGTATTATACAGCTTGAAAAAGGTAACTCCAGAGAGAGAGAAAGGGCAAAGGGAGACAGACAGCCGCCCAACAGGTGAGCAGAGGTAAATTGAGGTGAAGCTAATTTATATTCTAAAAGAAAATAGTATGCGTCTGCTTCTGAGGAGTAATGCTCTCTTAGGAGGGAGCAAAATAGACCAGGAGAGGTGAGAGAGAGCTCTGAGATTGAAACAACATTAAAGCAGGAAGGCGTAAAAAAGATGGAGAGGGTAAGCGGAGAGAAAGATGAGTGTCAGCACAGAAGAGGCTGTTGAAAGAGAGGAAATAGACAAACACACACACTGGCTGAAAGTTATCTGGCACTCACAGTCGCTGACTTCTCTGTGAGTCATGTTGTAGCGGGCGGAGAAGCCGTCTTTGGCCACGGCCATGTCTGTGTGGAAGGAGAGAGAGAGCAGGCCGGAGGACGACTGGATCTCCGGGGGGATCTTTGTGCCACAGTAGCGGCCGATCAGAGGAGCCACTGCAGACGGAGAGAGAGAGAGAAAAACATAACAGTTTTAACATGTGGATCAGTGCTCAGAGTATGGATCATGTCATGTGACCTGTGATGACATCACTCAGAAAACCCTTGAAGACCACTTGAGTTGGAGATAAATAAAGAAAATGTACTCCTACTTTTAAGTTTTCTCACCTTTTGTAGGTGTTACAAAGTGTCACAGATTTGAGTGTCATGAGGTCAAACGACAAAAAAGTGTTGATAAAGTTGTAAATTTAGGAAGTGTTGATTTACACTTGAATTTTAAAGTTTAATGGTCAAGATCAGAGTCAGTGCAGCCAATTTATTTATTCATTTTATTTAATCTGCACTTACACATTTATTTATTCATTTATTCTATGCTACGAATACTGCGCTACACATTCATTTATTCTGCACTTACACATTTATGTACTTACATATTCTGCGCTACACATTATTTATTCTGCGGTACACATTATTTATTCTGCATTTACATTTATTTACTTACATATTCTGCGCTACACATTATTTATTCTGCACTTACACATTTATTTACTTATTTTTTCTGCAGTACACATTATTTATTCTGCACTTTCACATTTATTTACTAATTTATTCTGCCCTACACATTATTTATTCTGCACTTACACATTTATTATTCAATTATTCTGCCCTACACATTATTTATTCTGCACTTACACATTTATTATTCAATTATTCTGCCCTACACATTATTTATTCTGCACTTACACATTTATTATTCAATTATTCTGCCCTACACATTATTTATTCTGCACTTACACATTTATGTACTTACATATTCTGCGCTACACATTATTTATTCTGCGGTACACATTATTTATTCTGCATTTACATTTATTTACTTACATATTCTGCGCTACACATTATTTATTCTGCACTTACACATTTATTTACTCATTTATTCTGCGCTAATCATTATTTATTCTGCACTAACACATTTAATTACTCATTTATTCTGCCCTACACATTATTTATTCTGCACTTACACATTTATTATTCAATTATTCTGCCCTACACATTATTTATTCTGCACTTACACATTTATTATTCAATTATTCTGCCCTACACATTATTTATTCTGCACTTACACATTTATTATTCAATTATTCTGCCCTACACATTATTTATTCTGCACTTACACATTTATTATTCAATTATTCTGCGCTACACATTATTTATTCTGCACTTACACATTTTTTTACTTATTTATTCTGCACCTACACATTTATTTACTTATTTATTCTTTACTACACATTATTTATGCTGCACTTACACAATTATTTACTTATTTATTCTGCGCTACACATTATTTATTCTGCAATTACACATTTATTTACTTATTTATTCTACTCTACACATTATTTATCCTGCACGAACATTTATTTACCTATTCATTCTGCGCTACACATGCTGTCACATTTAAGCCAAAATATTTAACATCTAAAATTTAATGTTGACACTATGCAACTGGGTGTAGAGTCTGTGTGGATGAATAATTGTATTTTAATTGACTGCAACAGTGTTTATAACAATATTTTTGATAAACTATAGAAGAAAGTACCATTTTACTGTACTGAAGGGTTGCTAATGGAAAAATGCAATACATGGTTGTATTTTAACATAATTTACAACTGGCAGTTAAAAAAATGAGAAAGGAAAAAAAATAACATCTGTATTCTTTTTTGCGGTTTTGAAACACAAAAACGTCACTGACCCGTGTGTGCATTTATTACTCAGAGTGGCAGGAGTGTGGTTAAAACCTTAATAAAAGACGTTTTTTAAAGCTTTTGGGACCACACTATCTGGTTTCTTCTTTCATGAAGCTTCCTGTTTTTTTCTTTTGTCTGGCAGCATCGCACAAAGCATCCCCTCCATTTAGAAGAGACAAAGGAATCCAGCAAAGAAAGGCTCCCAGTGTCCACGCTGCTTCAGTAAGTGTTGTCTAATGAGTCGCAGCGTGCTTTCTTCCTCCCTCCCTCCCTCTCTCCGCTCTCCTGTCCATCCCTCCGTCTGCCATGTGTGTCTCAGCCAGAGCCCAGCAGGGGAACAGGAATCCCCGCCTTAATGCAAGCTGCACTGGGATCAGCTGCAAACACACACACACACATATATACACACACTGCTGAGGATTACGGTGGTCTCAAGAGCAGCTCCCGCACCAGACGCCAAATTCTTCACCCAGTTGCCTGAGGACTCGTCTCACTGGAACTGGGTTACACTTTAATTTCCTCCTAATTCTCAACTTTAAATGGTATAAATTGTTTTCAGCTATCAAAGCTGCCAAATTCAAAGCTATAATTGGAATTTTAAATCCTCTTTGGATCCCTTTTTAGCAACTGAAAATAGAATAATTAGAGCAAATCCTCAGTTCTCTGCTTCATTTTTTAAAAAACGAAGAGAGAGTCGGCCTCTCACTTCCACTAATGGGGTTTTCATCGGCTCCGCCGCTGCTAACATTAGCCTATGGCGGCTCTATCAAAGCCCTTTGATAACATCATCAAATGTTTTTCAAGAGAGTTCCTGATGGCTGCTGATAGGCCACTTTCCAAACACTCCACACCTCCTATTGGACGGATGCATATCGAGCCGTCACTCTCACTCAGCCTGAGGGAGGAAGGAAGCTGGAAGGTGATAAGGAGGGAGGACGGGGAGTATAAGAAGGAGGGTGGGGGGGGTGATGAAGGGTGTTATTATGGAGAGGGAAGAGGAGCATGGGAAAGGGCTGCTCCTCGGGGTGTCCGAGCTCTCACTGTGAAATAATGTTTCCTCTATGTAATGTGCAGGAATGTAAGGAGAGGCTGCTTACATCAAAGAGAGAGACGGCCGCTCCGGAAATCGAGGCCTGGTATGAAAATTTCTGCACGGAGGGGAGATGTGTTTGCAAGTGTGTGTGTGTGATACCCTCAGAACCCAGAAACATCGATTTTTGAAGCATGTTTTCATGCACCTTGAAGGGGAAGCAGTGTTTGTTCACCTGGGTCCTATTTTTACATGTTTCCAGGTCTACATGATAGCAGGGGACAAATAGTTTGGGAATTGCTTCAGTGGATTGCAGGCGTGAAATAAGGTGTGAGCGCTGCAACAAAACCTGTGATCCAACAAGGAGAGGTGCTTGTTTTTAACACCGACAGGCTCAGATTGTACAACCCCAATTCCACGTGAAAAAAAATAGTCTAACAGTTTAAGATCAATGTTTCTCAACACAAAATTACAAGGAACTTCATCATCTACAGTCCATAATATCATCAAAAGATTCTGAAAATTTGGGAAAAAAGGCCCAAAACCAACATTGAATGCCCGTGACCTTTGACCTCTCAGGCAGCGCTGCATTAAAAACCCACATTAGTGTGTGAAGGATATCAGCATACAGGCTCAGGAAGACTTCAGAAAACCATTGTCAGTTAACACAGTTCATCACAACATCTACAAGTGACAGTTCAAACTCTACCATGCAAAGACAAAGTCAGACATCAACGACAGACAGAAACGCTGCCAGCAGCTTCTCTAGGCCTGAGCTCATCTGAGATGGACTGAGGAAAGGTCAACTGTGGTCTGACGAGTCCACATTTCGAACTCTTTTTGGAAACCATGGATGTGGTGTCCAGTATCTGTGATGGTATGGGGGTGTGTTAGTGCCCATTGTTACATGGGTAGCTTTCACATCTGTGAAGGCAGCATTAATGGTGAAAGGTACAAACAGGTTTTTGAGCAACATCTGCTGCCATCCAAGCCACTTTGTCTTTTTCAGGGACGTCCCTGATTATTTCAGTAAGACAATCAAACCAAGACATATTCTGCACCTGTTACAACAGTGTGGCTCCGTAGTAGAAGAGTGCAGCTACTAGACTAATCTGCCTGCAGTCCAGACCTGTCGCTCATTAAAAATGTGTGGAACATTATGAAGAACAAAACTACACAATGTAGAATTCCAGCTCCAAAGCTTCAACAATTAATGTCCTCAGTTCACAAACACTTATTGCGTGTTGTCAAAGAAAAAGTGATGGAACAGAGTAAGAAACATGAACCAGTCCCAGCTTTTTAGGAACATGTTGCAGGCATCAAATTCAAAATGAGTGAATATTTGCAAATAAAAACAACAAAGTTCATTAGTGAAAAAATATATCTTGTCTTTGTGGTGTATTCAATTGAACATAGGTTAAACAGGATTTGCAAATCAATGTACTCTGTTTCTATTTCAGTTTTACACAGTGTCCAAACTTCATTGAATTGGGTTTGTATTCACTGTTTCTGCAAAATAAAAACATTCTCAGTGTCTTTTAGCTCACCTTGAGGCAGACCGTCCCACACGTCCAGCCAGTCGTACTTGCAATCTCCCTCTCCCACCAGCAGGGGGTCGTTCTCCAGGTCGAAGGTCAGGAACGTCAGGGTGATGTCCATGTGTGGCGGCGCGATGATCATGTACGAGCACTCCAGGTTGTGAGGGTACTTATCGGGAAACCCGGGAGACTCGATCATCCCGGAGGAGCTGGTGAAGTTACGGAAGCAGAACTCCGACCCTGAGAGGAGGACGAGAGGATATTTAGTCAACACAAATGCTTCGTGGTAGGAGAAGATACAGGCATAAGCAATCGATCAGGAGCATATCTCATCTGACTTGCAGAGGGTGTTTCAGCGGGTCATTTATCACCAGGATGGAATGGTGAAACGCACAAACACACACGTTTCATGATTTCTGATGAAGGTGAAAATACGCAGTGCTCAAGTGGGTGTGGCTAATGGCTCTTTCAGTGTCAGAGAAGAAGCAGAAAATCTCTCTCCCACTCTGTGTAAGTGTGTTTTCCCCTCTCACACACTCCACAAACGTTGTGTAATGGCTCTAAGTGGGCCCTGTGCGGCCGCTCCTCATTAACCATGTAGATTTATGCGCCCTGGGCGGCTCACCTTGAGCGGCGGCAGCTGTGTGGCTCAGATCGTCTACCCATCAGCCACTGCTCTGCGGGCCACTGGGGAACCTGAGTCACGGACGAATGTTTATGGGCCGGCACATCAATGAGGGTGGTGGAGCGACACGCGGTCTGATTCACAAACCCTATCTGTACTCGCGCCGTCTGTTTGCTTGTACGTCTTCCTCTGTCCGTCTATTTTTACGCCCGGCAGAAGGGCAAATGTCTTGGTGCGATAATGTTGCTAAGAGACTGCATGATTTCCAATTTGTCTTTGTTCAACTGCACATGTCAGACATGCCTGCGGTTGTAGCTTTCCGAGCTGAATGGTGGCTCTGCTATTTATAAAACGCACTCGCAGTGGACGGCGTTTGTTTCACAACTTCGCCGCAGCAGCGTGATTACTCACTCACTGAGGCTCTGAATGATCTTTTGGAGCCGTAAAGCCCGCAGTGAATCCTCCTCTACATTTCTCATCTTTCTCTGCCAAGACGCTTCCATTGGCAAGCCCGCAACTAGCTACCATAAGGAGGCGAGTCTCCGCTCCTCCTCCTCCTCCTGTTTTCCCATCCTTACATGTGTTGGAAAGCAGACGCAGAGGTCAGGTTGAGGAGGCTCAGGGGAAAAGCTTCTGGTGTGTTTCAGACCTGGGAAAATGAGATTCTGCATCCAAGCCCGGCTGCTCTGTGTCAGAGAGCTGCCAGGCGGGTTTGATAACAGCTACATATTCATAAAAGCAGTGTTTAGGATCACAGACATGTTAATAGCACATTCCTGCTGCAGCATTCCTCCGAGGCACCAGTCCTTGTTATCAGGCAGCCCTATAAAAGCAGAGAGGTCGGCTGCTTTGCTCTGACCCTCCCCTGTCTGCACTTGGTTAATGGTGGAGAGCTGACCCCAATCAGTGCGAGGAGAGAGAGAAACACCCAAGAGACGTGCACTGTCTGTGGCTCTCTCCTCACTGCACTGTAAAAAGTGTTAAGCTCAATAAGTCGTCATAACTTACTTCTGTTATCAGCTCCCACTTAATCTAATGAGTTAATGGTGCGCCAAGTTGTCAGTGTTAACCAGCTCTCTCACTAACTGTAGCAGATGACGACTGCATAACCAGCGACCTGGCAGCTACCAGACTTACACTGTTAGAAAAGTCTGTTCAAATAGGGTACAATGTGGCAAAGCAAAAGCACTGATTTTTCTGAATTTTTCTGAATTATCCATTTTCAGTTCACATGTTGCATTGTGCTGCTGCGCCTGTTCCCTCTTCATTCACAGTTGCAATTTTTGCTCTGTTTTCACATTAAACGTCAATGTGTAATGTGTTACAAAGTGTCTAGCTGATGTCCACACTACAAAGTGTAAAAAAGCTGTCCACCCTACAAGTTGGGGACTGGATGTCTTTTCTACAAAGTGTGTATTTGCTGTCTACCCCAAGAAGTGTGGACTGGCAGTCTATGCTACATTTTGTGGACCAGCTGTCTACCCTACAAAGTGTGGACTGGCTGTCTTTGCTACAAAGTGTGTATTTGCTGTCTACACTACAAAGTGTAAATAAGGTGTCTAACCTAGAAAGTGTGGATTAAGTGTCTACCCTACAAAGTGTTGCCCGACTATCTACCCTACAAAGTGTGGACCAACAGTCCATGCTGCAAAGTGTATATCTGATGTCTATGCTAAAAGGTGTGGATAAGGTGTCTACCCACTAAAGTGTGCACTGGCGGTCTACACTACAAAGTGTGGACCAGCTGTCTATGCTGCAAAGTGTATATCTGATGTCGATGCTGAAAAGTGTGGATAAGGTGTCTACCCATTAAAGTGTAGACTGGCTGTCCACCCTACAAAGTGTGGACTTGTTGTCTACACTACAAAGTATGGACTGGCTGCCTACACTTCATTGTGTGGACCAGCTGTCTATGCTACAAAGTGTATATCTGATGTCTATGCTAAAAGGTGTGGATAAGGTGTCTACCCACTAAAGTGTGCACTGGCTGTCTACACTTCAAAGTGTGGACCAGCTGTCTATGCTGCAAAGTGTATATCTGATGTCTACGATGAAAAGTGTGGATAAGGTGTCTACCCATTAAAGAGTGGACTGGCTGTCCACCCTACAAAGTGTGGACTGGCTGTCTACACTACAAAAGTATGGACTGGCTGCCTACACTTCATTGTGTGGACCAGCTGTCTATGCTACAAAGTGTATATCTGATGTCTATGCTAAAAGGTGTGGATAAGGTGTCTACCCACTAAAGTGTGCACTGGCTGTCTACACTACAAAGTGTGGACCAGCTGTCTACGCTGCAAAGTGTATATCTGATGTCTACGATGAAAAGTGTGGATAAGGTGTCTACCCATTAAAGAGTGGACTGGCTGTCCACCCTACAAAGTATGGACTGGCTGTCTACACTTCAAAGTGTGGAGTTCCTGTCTACACTACAAAGTGTGTATTTGCTGTCTACCCTAAAAAGTGTAGAGAAGGTGTCTACCCCACTAATGGTGGATTCAGTGTCCAGCCTACAAAGTGTTGACCAGTTGTCTACCATTCAAAGTGTGGACCAGCTGTCTATGCTGCAAAGTGTATATCTGATGTCGATGCTGAAAAGTGTGGATAAGGTGTCTACCCATTAAAGTGTGGACTGGCAATCTACCCTACAAAGTATGGACTGGCTGTCTACACTACAAAGTGTTGACCGGCTGTCTTTGTTGCAAAGTGTATATCTGATGTCGATGCTGAAAAGTGTGGATAAGGTGTCCACCCTACATAGTGTGGACTAGCTGTCTACACTACAAAGTGTGGACCTGCTGTCTTCCCTTAAAATTGTAGACAAGGTGTCCACCCCACAAAGGGTGGATCAGCTGTCTATGCTGCAAAGTGTATATCTTATGTGCACCCTCAAAAGTGTGGAATGGGTGTCCACCCTATAAAGTGTGGACTTGCTGTAGATTATCATTTTTCAAGACTGTTCAGATTGGGAGCATTTTTCTTATTATTTTATCTCCTGTTCCTGCCTTTAATATATAATTTAACCAAACTTGAGAAGGCGAATGGATTGAGTATAGTGCAGTAAATTACACTGAAAAATATGAGGTTAAAGGACACCAAATTGTATTTTCCTTCGACAAGATAAAGCAAGTTTTCTCAGCTAGGTACTATAATTTCATTTGTAGTTACAACTCAGAGGATGAAGTTCAAGCAATAAAAATGTATAGGTTAATGATGAATATTACTTAATGTTGTGAGTTGAAACAACATATAATTGTAGATTTTTTTGACAAGAGAAGGTAAGTTTGAGTGCACAGGCTCTTTCCCGCCCACACACTCTGCAGCGTCAGGACAAGTTCTGTCTGCTCTGCCTGCACACACGACAGCGCGAATTAAAGCAGAGATGCTTGCTGTGACTACATTAAAGCATGTGAATGTGTGTCTCTTTCTGTAAGTCTCCCCTGTGTGTGTTTGAAGGTGTGTGTGATGGTGTCTCAGTATGTGTCGGACCCACTAACACACTGGCCTTGTTTCTTACTGGGTCACAGTGCAGCAGTGGGGAGTCCTCCTGCAGAAAACTTCAATCTGAGCACAGCTTGACTCCTTCAAACACACATCCTTTTACACCGTTGCTTTAAAACACACCATGGTGCCACGTGCCAACGCCGTGTGCATGGATGTGTTGGTGTTTTTGCATGTGCGCCCTTCTTCCTGCATGCATGAGTACCTCCTCTCATTAATTCACACTGTATGAGCACGCCGAAAACAAGATCTCTACCAAACACACACGCGCTCGCACATGTTCGCTGTACCCAGCCGGTGATCACAAGTCGCCATGAGCTGCCATTTGGCGAGAGCAGTGCTCTGGCAGAGAGGAGGAGGTCATGGTGTGAGCGTGTGTGTGTGTGAGTCGGCGGGGGGGCAAGAGGGCGAGTTGCTGGGTAGAAACCACTCGACTCTTCCACATGAGTGCCTGATGTAGTAGCAGCTCCACATGTGTCAGGGCATCCCCCTCTTTCTCTCATCCCTCCCTCCTTCCCTCTGTCTTCTCAGAAGCGACGCACACAGCCTGTGCTCGTTCACTCTTTTAACTCTCCGTCTCGCCCCGCCGTCGCTTTGCTCATCCTGTCCTTTGCACGCTCTTCTCGCTGAGGGCTCACCTCGGCGTTCGCGAGTGTCTGCCTCACATCAAAAGCGCCCTCGCCCTCCTTCCCCGCGCTCTACCTGCCTGTCTCCCCTCTTGACACACATCTACTCCTCGTTCGCAGACAGATCTCTCGTGTAACCCTGCTTGAGCTCACTTCGAGATTTTTTCCATTGAAGGAAAAGCTCTCCCGAGGCGTCTGAGGAGATGTGTGTGTGCATGGGTGTGTGGCGGGAGGAGGAGGAGGGTGGAATCACCACAGTGACGACAACAACAACTGCACATTTAGAGGAAAACCCAACAAGAAAACAACAACATTCTTGGCGTAGGTCGTGATTATGTTCTGCAGAAGTCATCAACTTATTTCCATGTAGGGCTGAAAAATGAATCAGGATATAATTATTTCATATCTGTCCATGTCAATAATAATTGACTCGTTTTCTTAACCTATTTGACTCTTTATTGCCAAACGTATTATATTTGATACATGAGTTCAAAGACCTCTCGTTGATGAGATCATCAACATAATAAAATTGTTTGATTTTCAAGAAGTTGCAGTAAGAATAGCATCAAAATAGTTGCTCTCTTTTTCAATAATAAGTGTTTTATGCATGAAATGAATGCTTATTTACTATAAAAACTTTAATAAAAAAGATAAAATAGTTCGCAAAACTGCCAAGTGCATCAAATGTGATGCAAAAATTAAGGTAATATTTTTGTGGATTTTGTTAAAAGGGTTAATAAACATCTCAGTTCCCAAAAATTTGAATTTTCTGACTATTTTTGATGAGCCAGGCTTTTTAAAAGCTGTAGCCTGTAATCCTGTATTTTTAACAGATAAAAAAAAGAGAAAATGAATTATTTTTATTGAGTGTAGGCTCACTTCTGCATAAATGGGTCGGGGCACCCCACTCTAAAACGTCTGGACACGCCCCTGCACATCAGCAGAAAAACATAGTTACAGTGAAAGATGGGACTTTCAGAAATCTATGCTTTTTATGCAGAGTGTGCCACTCTCTCTCTAGCTTAAAATAATATCGATCACCCATCAGCAATCATCTCCCTCCCTGCAGCTAATATACACATATGATGATCCATCTATATCACCAAAAAGAGGTTTTCTTCACGAGAGTAGGAGTATTCTGAGAAGTGTTCAACAGCCAGAGGTTTGTTTCTGGATTGAATCATTGTTTTCTAACAGAGTTTAGTGACACTCTCGAACATTCAATTGAACTTATTTTCTATTGACATTAATCATATGTCTTTCATGATGGATATTATGGTCGTATTTCCATGTGTAGAAGAAGAAATAAACATGAAGACAGCTCCTGCTGCTCCTGTTGAAAGAATTAGTGCAGCTTTCCTGAGCTGTATTCGCCTCTTTGCAGATGACGCCTTGTTATTCATTCCCTCTCTCTTCATCACAGATCAGTCTTGAGCACTCATCCACTTTATTTATTCATGAATTTAATTTACCTTTGCGAGTTAATTACTTGTGTGTAATTCCCGCGTTGGGATGAGCCGAGCGTCTGAGGAACAAACACTGCATGGAAAGCAGCCATATAGTAACAGCCATCACTTCCTCCAGGGGCGGCGTCCAATCAAAGCATCAGAAAAACACCCAGGACCAATGTCGCGACTGACACTCGGGCGGGGGGTCCCGCTTGAGGCTGCGCTCCCGCCGTGACCCCTACACATGCAACGGCAGCGGTCATGTAGGGGATAGCGCTCAACTCGGGATTGGCTGCGATGAAATGTGCGCTCGCCGTGCCAGTGGTGGGCTTTGGGGGGTCGTGGTAAAAGGGGGCTTCGCTTGCAAGTCTTCCCCTTGTAGCCCTGGTAACAGCGTCTAAAGCACGTGACAACGTAAATGGAAGTGTGCGAGGAAGGGATGGAGGGGAGGGGGGGGGCGGCAGACGGGGCTGAATAAAGGGTTAAGCACGCATGAGTAGGACCAAAGTAGGCCATAACAATAATAGCAAAGAGGGGGGGGGGGGTCACGCACTTTCACCGTGCAGAAGGATTACAGTAGGAGAGAGAGGGTGGAGGGATGTTGTTTTGGGGCAAACGCTGACCTTCACTGCCCCTCAGGAGGGTACAGGAGGGTAGAGGGTCAAAGGTCAGCTCCTGCTCTTCCTGCAGTGGAACTAATAAGCTCAGGCTGCACTGTACAAAAAAAAACACACACACACAAACACACAAGCAGATCCCCTGGAGTAGTTACAGTCATCGCTTATGTAACAGGGTTGAGTGAACTAAACAAAAACAAGGCGCAGTGTAGACACAGATGTCTCTCTCTGCAGGACACGCCCTTTTAACCTCTTACATCCCACCTAATTGTACACTACTACACTATGTTTCCAAGCTTATACCTGAAACACCACAAGGTCAAAACTCACCAGTGACAACTCATTTGAAAGATCTAAGTCTCTAGTTTCTAGGTTTACAATGTGGCTAAAGTCCACAGCAGGTAGCCTAAACACTTTTTTTCCTCTTTGATTTTTTATAACCGTATTTGGAAATCAATCAGGTCTACATACTTTTTCTCAGACATTACACTTCTGGACCTTGTCATTTACATCTGGGTGAAATTTGAGCTTTAGAGGTAAAATCTTGTAGGAGATAGAGAGTTTTTAGTCTCAGGAGACTAAACACCAAGAAATTTACACTCACTGTCGAGGCTTTGTCTAGAGCTGTGCGAACAAAATCAGCTTTATCAGTGCTCAGTGTCTTCTTTTTTGTCAACTTTGCTCTCTGTGTGGAAAAGTGTGCTAAATATCATGAAATTGTACCTCTTCTGTTGCGCACATGAGGTCTCGTCAATGATCTAAATGGCTACAGCTGACTTTGTATGAAGGGTGCAGAGATTGGCTACTGTGCCTTTTAGCAATCAAGCACCTCTCTGTAGAGCTATTACGCAAGACCACCTATTGCACTATTGGCTTGTAAAATAGTGAGTGCTTGTTGGCTATCACAAGCTCTCCTGGCATGAAAACTCAACAAGAAAAAATGAGGAATTGTGTCTTGCAGTTAGAACCTTAAGGAAAACAAAAAGATTGAGGAGGAAATGCTATGAGACTGGACACGGCAGAGAGACCAACAACGGACTTTGCAGGAGAAATTTCACCTATTGAAATGAATTGAGGAAACAAAGGTTTTGATATGTTTGAACTCTGGATTCCTCTAATGGAAAGGAGAGTGAACATTCAGGGTGTGGGCGTCAGATGTGACGTAATGACCTCCAAACAGGTAAAGCCGCCGTCTGATAGAGCTATTACGCAAGATAGCCGTGCGCTTTCGGCTTGTAAGACAGGGAGTGCTTGTTGGCTATCACAAGCTCTCCTGGCATGAAAACTCAACATTAAAAAAATGAGGAATTTTTGCAGTTAGAACCTTAAGGAAAACAAAAACATTGAGGAGGAAATGCTATGAGACTGCTATTGATGAGAACGGACACGGCAGACAGTCAAACAACAGACTTTCCAGGAGAAATTTCACCTATTGAAATGAATTGAGGAAACAAAAGTTTTGATATGTTTGAACTCTGGATTCCTCTGGTGGAAAGGAGAGTGAATATTCACGGTGTGGGCGTCAGATGTGACGTAACGACCTCCAAACAGGTTGGACATCCCCGTTGTTGTGATCACTAATTACGTTTTATAACACAAAGGCGTTAGTGTTTGTACTTTGATGACATCACACCAAGGTCGGCAACAAGCCAGTGGAACTTAAGATATTAAAGCACCTCGAACGTTTCACCGTTTAGCTACTATCTTAAAAAGTGACACACTACATTAATTTTCTACAATTACTGTTCTTCCAAAGCTGGCTGGAAATTAAAAGAACGCGAAATTGCAGCTAAAATCCATTAACGGGGTAAAAGTTATGATCGTGCAATTGTTTCCACTCTGGTAAACAAACACATCTTCGCCTGGATCTCTGTGTTCAGTGAGAACCTGTGGCCAAGGAAGACAAACAGCGATGATGAGCGAGCAAGCGAGCGAGCGTGCGGGCGCTGCGAACGCCGCAATTAACACATGGCCTCAATCACACATCCTGAATGCATTCCCCTCTCTGACTCACTCTCTCTTTTGTCGTTCTGTCTCCCTTCACCCCAATCATTTTCCCACCATGTCTCTTTCTCGCTCACACTCCTGTAGCTATCATTCCGCCTCCACGTACACACACACACACACGAGTGTGAGTGGAACCACCCACAGACGCAGCGAGTCGGCACCTCCATGTGCTCCCACAGTGACACAATCTCTTATACCCCCTGAATTTATACCAGGATCTCATAATAGCCATGGCAACTGCATCCCTCACCCACCCCCCTTTCAATCTATCTACATGTGTGTGTGTGAGGCAGATGCAATCTACACTATTACATCGCAGGGTTCGAGCTGGTGGCCTTGGTAACAGAGCTGAACGTTGAAATCTGGGTCACATGCGTTTGACACAAAAAGGTTTTTTTTTTTTTCTTCTTTTTTTTTTTTAAAGGTAGGAAATGAAAAGTCAGAGCGGATCTTTGATGACTGCTCAGTTTTGCTGCTTTGCTGCTTCACAGGCGCCGACTTGAGACGTTTCGCGGCAGCTTTCAATTTAAAAACACTCTCTTTTTCTCGTTTTAATCAAGTGAAATGCATTTTCGGATGTCTGAAGCTGAATTCGGAAAGGGTTCTTGAGATTTCTAAACCTGAAGATAGTTTTTTTTTGTGTGTGTTTTTGAGGAGTTTGGGGTTTTAATCAGTGGTGGGGAAGAATTCTTTTGAAATGTTCCAGCTCGGATCAGAATATATCCATTAAAAGTGTTTCTTTCTGTCATATTATTTTAAAAGTAGAGCTTTTTATAGAGGCGAGATGACTTTTTTTTAAGCAGGAGCAGCAGTCACTATCAGACTTAATGTCTCTTTAAGAGGTTAAAAATACCCGCTCCATGTATGTTCCCCTGCTCTGAGACTTAAAACGTCGCCAACTGCTCCAAACACAATCAGCTGGTAACTCACTTGGACATAAATCTGTAATCTGCCTCAAGGCCGAGTGACCATTTCACCCCCCACACCTCACACCTCCACTACTAAAACAAATAAACCTCCCTGAGCACCTTCACCTGCACCCACCGCTTCCACGACCTCCAAGAAATCCCATTCCGCCGCACACTCATCCCCATCAATCTCCCCACCTCCTCCTCCGACTGTAAACCTTTGACCTTTAAGTCCAACTCCAAGTTGCCTTGCAGCTCTCTCCATCATCCCACTCCCCTCCCCCTCCTCTTTAACCCACCGCACCCCCCGAAAAGGAAGCGGATCCTGCGCCAATTAAGCCAGCATTCCTCGCATGCTTTCAGGCGGCTTGAAAGTACTTGGGTGCTGTTTCCTCCTCTCTTGTTTACATGCGTGGCTGCCTCGAGTGATGTAAATAGTTGGGAGAGAGTCGGGGTGAATGAGCCAAAACGTGATAAAGTTCCCTCTTTGGAACCTAAAACACACTAAAATGCTCCCAGGAGACAAACATATGTCCAAGTGCCTGCTTTGGAACCAAACTTGTACACTAAGGTGCCTTCTTAGGGGTCAGAACAAATGCTGAAGTGCCCTAGTGGTTAACAAACCACAGTCATCTGCTCTTTTGACTGATTAAAATATGCTAAACAGCCCTTTTTATAGTCCAAACACAACCTAAAGAGCCCACTTGAGAGCCAGAATATGCTTACGTGCCTTCTCAGGTGCCAAACTTACTTGAAAGTGCCAGCCTTAGTACCAAACTTGCGCTACAGTGCTTTTCTGGGAGCCAAAACATTTCTTCAGTGCCCTCTTTGGATCCAGACTAGCACTGTCATACCTTTGAGAGAGGCATACACTTGCTGAGGTACCCTCCTTGGTGCCAAACTTACTCTGAAGTGCCCTATTGGGCGCCAAAACCATGCTTCAGTGCCATCTTTGGAACCAAACTTGCACGAAAGTGACTTCCTGGGATCCAAAATATGCTTAAGTGCATGCATGTGTGACTAACAAACCTAACTAACTTTCCCCTTTCAGCAATAAAAATATGATTAACTTCCACCTGTGGAGCCAAAACACAATCTTAAGTGTCCACTTCGGAGCCAAAATATGCTTAAGAGTCTTCTACAGAGCCAAAAAATGTGATTCAGTGCCCTCTTTGGAGCCAAAACACATGCTAAGTGCCCTCTTGGGAGCCAAACACGTGGTTAAGTGCCATCTTAGGAACCACAATTGTGCTGAAGTGCCTTTCTGGGAGCCATATGCTTGCTAAAATACCCTACTTAGTGCCAGACTTCCTCTAAAGTGCCCTCTGTGGAGCCAAAACATGTGCTTAAGTGCCACCTCTGGAACCAAACTTGCGCTAAAGTGACTTCCTAGAAGCCAAAATATGCTTAAGAGCCTGTGTGACCAACAAACCACACTTATTTGCTTCTTTCAGTGGTAAAAATATGATTAACTTCCACCCGTGGAGCCAAAACACAATCTCAAGTGCCCACTTGGGAGCCAAAATATTCTACTAAAGGGCCTTCTAAAGAGCCAAACCCTTTGACAAATGCAATCCTTGTGCAAAAACACATGCTAGAGTGCCCTCTTGGGAGCCGAACACATATTTAAGTGCCATCTTAGGAACCACAAGTGTGCTGAAGTGCCTTAAAGGGTGCCAAATGTATGCTAAAATATCCTACTTAGTGCCAAACTTCCTCTGAAGTACCCTCTTTGGTGCCAAAACATGTGCTTAAGTGCCATCTTTGGAACCAAACTAGCATTAAAGTGACTTCCTGGGATCCAAAATGTGCTTCTTTCAGTGGTAAAAATATGATTAACTTCCACCAGTGGAGCCAAAACACAACCTCAAGTGCCCACATGGGAGCCAAAATATTCTACTAAAGGGCCTTCTAAAGAGCCAAACCCTTTATTTGGTGCTGTCCTTGGTATCAGACTTGCACTACAGTGCCTTCCTGGGATCTAGACAAATGTGCTATGGTGCCCGTTTTGGAGCCAAAACACATGCTAAGTTGCCCCCTTGGGAGCCGAACACGTGCTTAAGTGCCATCTTAGGAGCCACAATTTTGCTACAGTGCCTTCCTGGGAGCCAAATGCTTTCTAAAATACCCTACTCAGTGCCAAATGTCCTCTGTAGTACCCTCTATGGAGCCAAAACATGTGCTTAGGTGCCCTCTTTGGAGCCAAATTGTACTTAAGTGCCCTATTTGTAGCCAAAACATGTGCTAAAGTGCCTTCCCAGGAGCCAAAACATGTGCTAAAGTGCCCTCTTTGGAGCCAAAACATGTCCTAGAGTGCCTTCCCAGGAGCCAAAACATGTGCTAAAGTGCCCTCTTTGGAGCCAAAACATGTCCTAGAGTGACTTCCCAGGAGCCAAAACATGTGCTAAAGTGCCTTCCCAGGAGCCAAAACATGTGCTAAAGTGCCCTCTTTGGAGCCAAAACATGTCCTAGAGTGCCTTCCCAGGAGCCAAAACATGTGCTAAAGTGCCCTCTTTGGAGCCAAAACATGTCCTAGAGTGCCTTCCCAGGAGCCAAATGCTCATCAGAGTGCCCCTTTTGGAACCTAACTTGCTCTGAAGTACCATTTCAGTCGCCAAAACAAATGCTGAAGTGCCCCACTGTTGGCAAACTACACTTATCTGCCCCTTTTGCTGCTTAATACATGATTAATTCTCCACTGGGAGCCAAAACACATGCCAAAGTGTCTTTTTTGAAACAAGAATATGCTTAAGTGGCCTCTCAGTAGCCAAACGCTTGTTGAAGTTCCCTGCTGCCAAACTTGGGCTGGAGTGCCATCTCCTTTTGGGAGCCAAAACAAATACCCCTGCCCTTCAACCTGCCAGTCCAAGCCACTGATCTATTTAAACAGACTTAGATGCTCCTTACCCATTATCTGTTTCATGTAAACTGTGTACATGGACGTGCTTTTTTCTCCTTAACGTGTACGCTGTACTCTTTATGTTGACCACAAGTTTCAGGCTGTTCTCACAGGTATAGAAGAAGTTGTTACACTTTGAAACAAATGATATCCCTTCACTCTGCTTTCACAGATTTGACTCAGATTTCCTCTGCATTGCATAAAAAAAGATCAAATGATTTGATTTTAATCAGCCACAGTTGCTCCTTTTCCAAACAGAGCATCAGCGTTATTCAAAACTGGAAAAATATTGTCATAAATCAAAGTGTCGGATGATCAGAACAGCCAAGAAACGCTCTGTACTCTCTGTTCCCTGATAAATCCCTTCAGCAGATTCAGCTTTTGATTGTTTCCAGACCTGATAATCTCAGAAAAATATTAAGATCCCTCAACTGTGCTGAGAAAATGACACTTCAGCCAGTAACAATAAAGCTGTTGGAAGCTGCAGTAGATACCGAGCAGGTCCAAACCTCCAGCAGAGACTGAGTGGACGGATTATGAGTCAGTACTGAAAAGGAAAGAGAGGAACTTTCGTGTTTGATGCTCTCACCTGTTTTGAAGATCTCGTAGCGCAGAGAGAAGCCCGCCCCCTGGTGGGCGTAGTCTGACACAAATCGGATCTGGAGGGAAGCTCCGGATGAGATGATCGGCGCTGGGGCGATGTTGCTGCAGTGCCGACCAAGAACGTCCGCGTTTTCTGAAGTCCCATCTCTGATTTCGATGAAGTCGTACCTGAATAAAACACAGAGAGGTGAAAACAGGTTAGTGTTTTGCTAACTTTCATAGCCAGTGGCGTGCACAGACATTTTGGGGGCGGGGGCAGAAGACATAAAAGGCAAATACAGCGCTTGTTTTGGCTCTTAACGGGGCACTCTTTTATCTTGTGGCTCCCAAGAGGAGGGCACTTCAGCAGGTTTTTGCTCCCAACAGGCAATTTAGTATGTGTTTTGGCTCCCAGGAATTCAGTTTATCATGTTTTAACCAGCCAAAGAGACAGATTAGTGTCACTTTACATTCATTTAGGCTACCAAGAAGGCAGTAAAGTGCCCATTTTGTCTCCAAAAAGGACACTTTGGAGCGCATTTTTCATCAACTACCCCCCTTGTGTACACCACGGTGTGAGTTTTGGCTCCCAAAGGTGCTCTTTTGGACGTTTTTGTTCCCAAGAGAAAAACTTAAGTGTGTTTTTGCTCCAAAAAGGGCCTTTTTGTGTATTTTGGCCCCCAAGAGTGCACTTTTGCTTCCAAATAGGCAGTTTTGCTTACTTTAGCTCACACTTTAAAATGTGTTTTGGCCCCCAAATGGTCAGTTTACCATGTTTTAATTCACCAAAGAGGCAGATTAGTTTGGTTTGCCGTCAGGGATCGCCACCTGATTTTTTTTAGGATTACTTTAATTCTCTAAGGAAGGGTGCCAAGAGGGCACTTTATAGTGTGTTTTTGCTCCCAAGATATCACTTTTGTGTATTTTGGCTCCCAAGAGTGCACTTAAAAACATTTTTGCTCTAAGAATGACACTTTTGTGTATTCTGGTCTTCAATGGGGCACTTTTGCGTAGGTGTTTGCTTCCAATTGTGCTTACTTTGGCTGCCAAGGTTACACTTCATTGCATGCTTTGGCTCCCAAATGGTAAATTAATCATGTTTTAACCAGCCAAAGAGGCAAATTATAGTGGTTTTGCCAACCAGGAGGGCACTTCAGCATTTGTTTTGACTACTAAGACGGCACAAGAAGGGCACTTTGGAGTGCATTTGTCATCAACAACCCTTCTTGTGTACACCACGGTGTGAATTTTGGCTCCCAAAAGTGCATTTTTGGACATGTTATTGCTCTCAAGAGGGCAATTTAGTGCAGGCTTTAACTCCCAAGATGGCATTTTTGTGTATTTTGGCTCCCAAGAGTGCACTTTTTAACATTTTGGCTCCCAAGATAGCACTTTTGTGTATTTTGGCTCCCAAGAGTGCACTTAAAAACATTTTTGCTCTAAGAATGACACTTTTGTGTATTCTGGTCTTCAATGGGGCACTTTTGCAGAGGTGTTTGCTTCCAATTGTGCTTCCTTTGGCTGCCAAGGTTACACTTCACTATGTGTTTTGGCTCCCAAATGGTAAGTTTATCATGTTTTAACCAGCCAAAGAGGCAAATCATAGAGGTTTTGCCAACCAGGAGGGCACTTCAACATTTGTTTCGACTACTAAGAAGGCGGTTAGGCGCCCATTTTGTCCACAAAAAGGACACTTTGGAGTGCATTTTGTACATTTTTTTGCTCCCAAGAGTGCAATTTAGTGCATGCTTTAGCTCCCAAGATGGCACTTTTGAACATTTTGGCTCCCAAAGTGGCACTTTTGTGTATTTTAGCCACCAATGTGTTGTTGTTGCATATGTTTTTGCTTCCTAATGGGCAGTTTTGCTTACTTTGGCACCCAAGAGCCATTTTTGAACATTTGGGAGCCAAAACACATACTAGTTTATGGTGTTTTTTCACTAACCAAAGGAGAAGATTAGTTTGGACGCTTTAGAGACTGGTTTTTCATCAACTGCCTCTGTGTGTACACCACTGGTTTCAAACACGACTTTAAGGTTGTCAGTGGGAAAAAAATGGACAAATATATTTGTTGTTTCAGCTCCAAATTTTGAAGTTTTCTTTCATTAAAAAGCAATTTTTGTATCTTCATTCATTGCAGTTGACACCATTGTAGAGATAGGTTCCTCTTTAAACTGTCTTTATGAGGCCAAGTGTTTTATGCTGCATTTTATTTGAACTAGATTTATATTCCATAAAGTAAAAGTATTGAATACAGCTGTTTAAGATTGTATGTGGTGTTTTAATTTTACAAAGAATAATTCTTAATTCAGTTCATCTTTTATCAGTTACTAGACATTTCAGGCGACCGCATTTGAATCTTGGGCGTCCCTGTATGGTTCCTGACCCCAAGGTTGAAAAAGACTGCTTTTGATCGCAGTCTTCACATCCAGTTTGGATTGATTTTGTTGCAGCAGGGTTTGAGACTAAGAGGAGGTAAAAATAGATAGTTATGGGGTTATGCAACAAGCTACGCTAATAAAAAACAGACAGGTGTGGACTTGGCAGCACACACAATGTCCACGCAAAGCTTTTAGAAACACAACTTCAAAACGAATAAATAAACACACTCCATCCGTGCTTTATTTTCGCACTTTCCCCTCAGCTGCATCCATAAATTTAGCTCTTACGACCCAGTTCCCGCTCAGGACGACTGACTCAGATCTGTTTTTACACCAGCTCGGGGCAAACCGTCCTCACTCCGATGGATCCTTGAGTCACGGGACTAGAAGCGAAGGGACAAACAGAAAGGAAGTGGAGCAAGTGGCCGCGGCGTGAGCGGCGAAGATGCCTGCGAACAGACAGCTGGGTGGACTCATTAAGAAGAGGAGTAAAAATAGACGAAGGAGCTCATGAAAAAGTGAAGAGGGGAGAGGAGAGGTGAGGACACGAGGGGGGGGGGGCGTCAACCTGAAGACGCCTCATTTTTTAGCTTCCACATGCCTGCGTTCTTAGCTCATAACGACCTCTGAACGGCCAACTGACCCTGAAGAGTTAAAGCAGATTCTTAGCTGTCAAGTCAGTGTGTGTGTATGTGTGTGTGTGTGTTTTTATGAGTGTGTGACATGGTAAAAGAGACACAGGGAGAGAGAGCGAGAGCCCACCTGGCTGATCCAGATTTAGCTCAGAGCCCTGTGTGTCATTCCTTCAACATTATTAGACACAAGCAGCAGAACAGTCTCACACACACACACTCTTACACACACACACACACACACACATACACACACTTACTTCTCCAACTGTGGAGGATGTTTTCCAGCTAGGAAAAGCTTCCTTCACACAAATCTGTTGGCTGGATTTGTCTCTCACACAGGGGCGGATCTACTGGGGGGGGCATAGGGTGGCTGCTGCCCCCATACAACAAAGCCTCCCCACCCCTGTTGCCACCCCAGTTATAAAGATTTAATTTTAAAGAACTCATTAGACACATTTATGAATTACCAACTGCAGTGAATGAAGACTTGACATTACCACCCCTCCATCTCTAGCACCCGTGAAAATCATCAGTGAAAAATAATACACCATCTGTCAAGTAATGGAAGAACCATGAGAGCCTAAAAGAGTTGTGGGGCTGAGTTTAAGATGATAAGAATTCAATCACTGACTGTGAGATAAGTCAAAATTATGATACATAAGACAACATTTTGAGCTAAATAAATCAAATTTTGGGTGTACAAGTCAAAATTTTGAGATAAGAAAATCAATACCATGAGATAAAAATTCAAGAATTTGAGCTTAAAAGTCAAAATTGTGAGAAAAGGTTTAAATTTCCCCTTTCTAAAGATTTTTGACTCTATATGTGCAAAAAAAAAAAAAAAAAAAAAGAATTAAAAATAAAATAAAGGAGAAATCTCAACATAGCCAGTTTTACATTTTGAGAGGGAGTGTTTTAAATAAATGTTTGGATTATAGACCGCTGACATATTGCCACCACTTAACAATTAACTGCCCCTCTCTTGCCCCCCCCCCACACGCAATTATTTTTCTAGATCCGCCCCTGCCCACACTTGGAAAAAAAAAAACCATCATTTTTTTTTTTCTAAAAGTATCAGGAACCTTTCCAGGAGATTCAATTTGAGGCCTCCTTTCAGACGGATCACGATCAGTGTGTTAACATGTCATCTACACTCTGTTACAGCGAAACCATCCAGGAGCCAGCTGCTCCTCCAGATGCTGTTTCTAAAGCATGCTTTAATTCTTATCTATGCACGACAGCACCTCCGGGCCTCAGACAGGTGAGCTCAGCAGAATGGGAGCCGTCATCCTTACCTCTGGTTGGATAATTGATCCCATTATTTGTTGATATGATTTAGAAAACGCTGACAGTGCAGCTGCAGGTTTTAGGGTGTAATCTGAGTCTGGAAGGAGACGAGAGCTCCATATTCTGTCTGTGTGGTCTGATTTTTTAAAGCTGGGCTCTATTGTCACATGTTTATCACTATGAAAGCAGGCATGACAAGTTTTTAAAGTGCTCAAGTTTACAGCTTTATGTCTGTACTGGAGCAATACTCTGTCCCACTGCTGTGCACAGAGGGGGGCAGGGTGGTGGTCCACCTCTTGGCCAAATTGTTGAAAAACTCATTCTAAAGAACCCTAGTTAGAGAAAAAATATGCACTACAACACCCTCTTGGGAGCCAAAACACTCCCTAAACTTTCTCCTCAGGAATCAAGATTAACTGGAGTGCTCTGTTCAGTGGCCAAATGCTGGCTAAAGTGCCCTCTTTGGTGCCAAACTACATTTGCTAAGGTGGTTTTTGGGAGCCAAAACACACCCTAAAGTGCCCTCACAGTAGCCAAAACAAACTCTAATGAGCCAAACACGAGCAAATGTGTCCTCTTTGGTCAAAGAGTTGCACTAAAGTGACCTCTGTGGGAACCAAACTTGTGTTTAGGTGCCTTTTTGGGCACCAAAACAAATGCTTGAGTACCTTCCTGGTTGGAAAACTACTCTAATCTGCCCCCTTGGCTGGATAAAACACAACTAGCTGACTCCCTGGGAGCCAAAACACAACTAACATGCTCTCTTAGTACCAAAACACTGGCAAGTGCATTTTTGGGGAACAAGTGTGCTCCAAGGCCATCCTAGGAACAAAACATAAGTGCCTTCTTGGGAGCCAAAACACATACTCAAGTGCCCCTCTAGTTAGCCAACCACACTTACCTGCCATCCTGGTAGGCTATCCTGCTAAAGCGTCCTATTTGGTGCCAAACTTGCACTGGAGTGCTCTTTGGCTGGGTAAAAATGCACTAAACTGCCCCGGTGGGAGCCAAAACACATGCCAATATGCCATCTCAAAAGCAAAAATACACTGGAGTTCACCTCTGAGGAGCCACATGCAGGCTAATGTGCCCTTATAGGTGTCAATCTTAATTTAAGCTTAAGAGCTCTTTTGGGAGCCAAAACACATCCTACAGTGCCCTCGCAGAAGCCATAACTTGTGCAAATGTGCCCTCCCAGGAGCCATAGCTTGCTAAAATAAACTCTAAGGAGTCAAACACTTGCTCAAGTGTCTTTATGGGAGCCAAAACAAATGCTTACTCACTAATTTGGTTGGTAAACTTTAGTTATCTGCTCCTTTGGCTGGGTAATACATGAACTGCCCTCTTGGGAGCCAAAACACAAACTGGAGTGCCCTCCTCTTGGGAGCCAAAATCTTGTAGAATTGTGTTCTTTGTTGCCAAACCTGCTCTGAAGTGCCCTACTGAGGGCAAAAGCGTGCTGAAGTGCCCTACTGGGAGCCAAACAAATGCTAAATCGTCCTCTTTGGAACCTAACTTGAGCTAAAGTGCCTTTTGGGAGCCAAAACAAATGCTGAAATGCCTTCTGGGGAGCCATAATATGCTGAGGTGCCCTCTTTGGATCAAATGCATATGCTTAAGTGTCCTGTCGGGAGCCAAAACATGTGCTTAGGTGCCTTCTCAGGAGCCAAAACCATGCTAAAACGACCTCTTTGGAACTAAGCTTGTGCTAAAGTGCCCTACTGGGAGCCAAACAAATGCTCAATTGTCTTCTTTGGGACCCAACTTGTGCTGAAGTGCCTTTTTAGTAGCCAAAACAAATGCTGAAATGCCTTCTGGGGAGCCATAATATGCTGAGGTGCCCTCTTTGGATCAAATGCATATGCTTAACTCTTTCCCCGCCAGCGTTCTGATGATTAGTTGCCAGCCAGCGCCAGCGTTTTTAACCTTATCCACAAATCTTTGAAGGCCCACTGAAAATGTTGTGTTTGGTTTCTTTGTATGGTGAATACATCAAAAGAAAGAAGAGGGTTTCAGCTTTTAAATTCAGAAAACAGATTTATTTTATCTCCGTTAGTTTTTGAGTTATCACCATTTGAATATCGGCAATTTCCAAGAAAAAGCAACATTCCAAACAAAAAGCCCGGAAAAACAACGTTTTTTGGAACACATACTTTGTGGGAAAAAACTGATTCAATATTTACATTTTTGACCCTGTCTGTTTAACAAATATAAACACTGTATTGAGAATGACAAACTAAAAAACAATAACAATAATAATAACAATTATTAGTGTGAAGACATCCCAACATTACCCAAATTGTTTGCCAAAACTTTACACGTCTCCTAAAGCAAACAACTTCTTGTCAAATTCGGACTCACAAAAATCAAATCTAATTGATCCACGTATCAGTTTAGCCTTTGTTTTCATTAACACTTTCATCCTGATCATTTTAGCACAAACAAATGAATAGAACATCGTATGTCTTTCACTCTCCCCGCCTCTGTCGTCTCCGTCGTCTGCCCCATCCTTGTGTCCGTCACTACGTGAAACTTTTTTTCCTCTGTCTCCCTCACCTCCGTGTCCATCATTTACACTGTCATCCCCATCTTCGCTTCATCTTCGCTTTCTCCGTCGCTGTGGGGCGTGTCATACTCGTCTGAAAGTAGGTCAAAGTGCGAGTTATCGGAGTCCGAGTCCGTGAAGACTCCGAAGCTTCCGTGACGCTGTATCTCCCTGGAGCTGCATTTTCAGAAGAACGCTGATGGCTGTGTAGAATGTTCCCAATTGATACGTGAAGCAATAAGTTTCCATGAAAGTTGCTTCTTCTTCATTTGTTTTGTGCACTAAGAAATGTGAGGTTGATGCACAAGATGCAAAACAGCGCCCTCCGCGTCGTGGCGGCAAAAACACGGAATGACGGAAAAACTCGTCAATGGCGGGGAAGCGTTGTGACGTGATTGACGGAATATCTCGTCAATGGCGGGGAAAGAGTTAAGTGCCCTGTCGGGAGCCAAAACATGTGCTTAGGTGCCCTCCCAAGAGCCAAAACCATGCTAAAATACCCTCTTTGGAAACAAACGTGAGCTAAAGTGCCTTCTACGGAGCCAAAACAAACATACAAGTGTCCTCATGGTTGGCATACCACACTAATTTGCTCACTTTACTACCCTCCAGGGAGCCAAAACACAACCTCAAGTGCCCCCTTCAGGAGCTTAAGTATGCAAAAGTGCCCTCTCGGGAACCAAACGCTTATTAAAAGTGCCAAACTTGGGCTTAAGTTCCTACCTGGGAGCCAAAACAAATGCCCCTGCCCTTCAAACTGTCTCTGCATGCCTTTTCCACCTCCTGTTGTTTGCAAAATGTGTACATTTGTGTGCATTCTCCTGCTAAATATGCATGTTGTAGTGTTTATGTTGCACAACTGTGAGTAATTTGTCTGCGAGTTATTCATCCGTGACTCCCTGCGTTGCTAACTGCATCGCCACAGGAGCGCCGAGGACACCCCAGCTCGACGAAGACGAACTCCCCTCAATTAGCTCATACGACCAAGCCGTCAGAGGAACGACAGGGCCGCCGCTGTCTGCATGATTACTGTGATTGGCTCTCCGATGCTGCAAAAGCACAGCAGACGTCTGGAGTTTTAAACACAGCATCGCCCTAATGTTGCTCCTCAGTTAATCTGAGTGGGGACCAATCAGCGCTCCTCGTCGTTTCTCTGCAGCAGCTCAGCGCTAAGACTTCTTTTGTACTGCGGCTTGGAATAAAACCTGGATTAAGAAGAGTCACTAAGCCTCTTTCATTTTGGCGATCTCATTCCTGCAGCGCATTGATTCCTTAAACAGAGCATGCAGGACTGAGAGTGCTGATGGAGGGATAATCCCAATCACATTAATCTGGGTCAGCTTGGCAGGTGACAGGTGAGGATTGGAGTGTTAAGAAGTGGCGGTGAGCCCACAGCCTCGCCAACATGGAGAGCACAAAGCCAGATATGTGTAAATGTGTAGGAGGTGTGTTTCGCCAACATAAACGCTATGAATACAAGATTACACAACAGCTGTGGATTGTTCTGTGCAGCTGGAACTAATTTAACAAAACGAAGCTGCTGACAGAGGACGGATATGAACACGGAGACAGAAATAAAATGAGGAGGCGCAAGATTTAAACGCAGCTCGTCATGTTAGGTAACCAAACGGGGGGAACGGTCAGACCTCCCATGATGACAATCCAGGTCCATCTTTCTGATGCAGAATCTGTAAAAGAGCCTTGGCGACGCTAAAACCGACCTTCAAAGGGAATCGGAGCTGTCGTATTTACATACGAGCTTTAGATTTAAGAGGTTTAGTTTGGGGTGTTGCTGTCACTTTGTGCACAGAGTCTGCACGCCTTCATAGCACGCAGAGGGTGTAGGGTTCAGCTGTAGCAGGAAATACAAGGCAGTAACCTTTTTTTGGTTGAAAACTGATAAACTTCCTTTCTAGGAACCAAGACACTTGTTAAAGTCGCCTTCTTGGTGCCAAACTTTTGCGCAAGTGCTTTCTTGGGAGCCAAAACATGCACTATAGTGCCCTCCAGTGTGCCCTCCAGTGTTGGTGAACCACATTAATCTGCCTGCTAAAGCATGATAACTGTCCCTCTGGGCACCAAAACACAATCTTGAGTGTCATCTTGGGAGCCAAAATACACTTAGGCATTCTCTATGAGCCCAAAACAATTGCTAAATCTGCTCTTTTGCCTGCTAATACACGATAACTTGTCCTCCTGGGAGCCAGAACACAACCCAAAAAGTCCTTTTGGGAGCCAAAATATGCCAGAGTGCACTCTTAGGGTCAAAACACTTGCTAAAGTGCCCTCTAAGGAGCCAGAACATGTGTTAGAGTGTCCTCCAAATTCTGTGCTTAAGTGTTTTCTTGGGAGCCAAAACACACCTCAGAGTTCTCATTGAAGTACTCTCCTTGAAACCTAACTTGAGATAAATTGCCTGCGTGAGAGCCAAAACACATGCAAAAGTGCCCTGTTGGTGGAAAACCACATTAATTTGCCTCTTTGTCTGGTGAGAACATTGAAAAATGCTGCCCTTGGAACCAAAACACAACCTCAAGGGCCCTCTTCCGGCTAAACAATTTACGAAAGGCTCTTCTTAGGTGCCAAAACAAGTGTAGAGTGCCCCATTGGTGGCACAGTGCATGGAACAGAACAAAAGTGCACACCTGGGTGGTTGACCACAGTTGACAACATGATAGTCTGCACTCCTGGGAGCAAAAACACAATCTAGAGTGCCCTCTTGGGATCCAAAATAGGCTAAAGCTCATCCTAAGGGACCAAAACGCTTGCTTAAGTGCCTTCTTCAGTGTCAAAACATTTGCTTTAGTGCCTTCTTGGAGGGGAAAAAAATGCATGCTTAAGTGCTCTTTGGGAGCCAAAATCACTCTAGTACCCTCTTGGGCACAAAATGTGCCCTAAAATGCCCTTCTCGGAACCAAATTTTCGCTAAATTGCCTTCTTGGGAGCCAAAACACGACCTTAAGTGCTCTCTTTGGTGCAAAAACATACATTGGGAGCCAAAGTTGTTTCTTGAGGGCCAAAATACTCATAAGTGCCCAAACCATTGCTGAAGTGCCCTCCTTGGAACAAAACTTGCACCAAATTTTCGCCTTCTTGAGAGACAAAACACACGCTTAAGAGCCCCCACTTGGCAAACCACATTAATCGTCACTTTGGCTTGTTATGACAGGAAAAACTATCCTAGTGGGAGCCAAAACACAACCTAAAGTGGCCTTCTTAGTGCCAAACTTGAGCTTTAGTGCCTTCTTGGGAGCCAAAACACATGCTAAAGTGCCCTCCTGGTTGGCAAACTGAATTAATTTGCTCATTTGGCTGGTTAAAACATGACTAAAATGCTCTCTTGGGAGCCAAAACATGTGTTGAACTGATTTTATCATCAGCTATAGGGAAGTTATTAAAGGAAGTTTGTACCTGCAATCAAATGCAGAGAAAATTATTTCTATGTGATTGAAACAAGGGTTTATAAGCTGGTATCAAGCTGAATTCTGGGAGCTGTAGGCGTAAGCGTTTCTGCTAGCAAGTGAGCGAGGAAACAGAGGTTGGGGCTGAAGCAAATCTGCACAAAAGTGGATCTGAAGTGAGTAAAGAAGCCAATTGTCCGGTTGTCTTATCCCTGTTTGGCTTGTAATCCCGCTTTGCAGAGGCGATCGCAAAAGCTTTAGAGAGCAGCTCCCACGTTGAGCCTGTAAGAGCCACAGCTATCCCTGACTGACACACTCCGGCATGTGCCAACAAACACACACACACACACACACACACATAGACGGACGTGCACGTAGAGGCATGCGCGCACACTTTGCGTCGTATCGCCAACACTGAGGATAAAAGGCCCGCGAAAGAGCTGAGAGCCTAATTAGGTTTTAATTGATTTTGGAGTGGGTCTCTCTCTCTCTCTCTCTCTCTCTCTCTCTTTCTGTGTGTCTCGCTCGCCCCTGTCGTGGATTAGCGTCAGTGAGTGAGTGTTCCTCAGATGTGATTATTGACCTGTTCGCTCAGCCTCTCTCCAGGCTCTGATGAATACATGCATGAGGGTCTGACGTGTGTGAGAGCCTGCTGTCTCCCCCTCCACACACACACACACACACACACTTGAACGCATTCCACTACACTGCACACATAAATCATTTTTTAACACACATGAGCGTCGAGTACCGCTCCCTCACACCCCGATCCAGACTCCATTAGGAGCTTGTTTTGATCCCAAACCCCGCCTTTCGTCTCACACTGTGAGTTCCCGGTTGCCAGTTCTCTGTCTGGCAGCTCCCCCTCCCCCCCCCGGTGACACCCAGAGACGAGCTGGACCAGACGCAGAGGGGTTAAAAAGGAACTGGAAACCCTTAAGGGCTGGTAACCCTCCACCAGTCCAGACATGTCCGCTCCTCTCCTCATATATCATTCAACCCAAACAGCTAATTGCCTCTCACACCTCTGACACACACGCCCCTGCATGATGCTCCGTGTGTGTTTCATCGGCTATTTTGGGTGCAAAAGTGTGTTTTCACCAACAATTATGGTGCTAAGAATAAACCAGAAGGTGTTCAAATAACGGACAACGAGGCGAGTGACACTTTCCCCCTTGGCGGTCACCGTCTCAGGCTCACAGCTGAAAGTCCAAACACATTGTTGGTGCAGATGGTCGAGTGATTTCCTCAATGTGTGAAACATGGGAGTATTAAAGGGAAGCTGAGCACAACAGCAGTCAGGAACAAAGTCTTCTTGGCCTTAAAGTAGTGTTTTTCAACCAAGTGGGGTCGCCTGATATATCTAGAAATAACTTAGAATTATTCTTTGAAAAATTAATACACCACACAATCTTAAACAACCATATTCTTTACTTTCACTTTCTTCAATATAAATTTCTTCACCTGCCTGGCTTCGGAAAGACATTTCCACAAAGAAACCAAACACTATGACAGCATCTTACGGCCACATGAAGATACACCAAATTTACATCAAAGATAAATTAAATTTTTTGCGCTCAAATAACAAAAGATTTGTCCTTTTTTTTTCAAATTCTGTCACAAAAAGTGGCCTCTTTGAAGGAAAAGACCACACCTTACTCCCATTTTGCCTGGTTAAAACATCATAAACTGACATTCTGGGAGCCAAAACACATACTAGAGTGCGCTCTCAGCGGCAAAAATTTGCGCAATAGTGTCCTGTTGGGAACCAAAGTATGAAAAAGTGCTTGCTTATCAGCAAAAATGCGAGAAAGTGCCGACTTGGGAGGTAAAACATGTGCAAAGTGCACTCTTGGGAGCCAAATAACACGCTAAAGTCCACTCTTGGTATCAAAAAAAAGTTCAGAAGTGCCCTCTTGGGTGAAAACATGTCTAAAAGTAATGTCTTAGGAACAAGAACACACACAAGTACCCTATTTTGAGCAAAAACACGTGCAAAAGTGACCTCTTGGGAGCCAAAATACACAACACAGCCCTCTTGTGGCAAAACAAGTCGAAAATTAACCTCATAGCAACCAAAAAACACTAAAGTGCCCTCTTGGTTCCCTAAAATATGCCCTAAACTTTCATCTTGGGAGGCAAAAATGCACTCTTGGGAGCCAAAACACACCAAAGCGTCCTCTTGGGAGCAAAAACAGGTGCAATGTGCACTCTTGGGAGGTAAACATGCATGAGTGCCCTCTTGGAAGCTAAAATATGCACTAAATTGTCTTCTTGGACGGCAAACTTGCAAAAATGCCTTTTTGGAGCCAAAACACACACTACAGTCCTCTTGGGGGCCATAAAAAAGTGCAAATTTGCTCATATTTTGGCTCCCCTCTTCCCTCATGGGAGCCAAAATATGCACCAAAGCTTGAAATGCTTTGAAGCAAAACCATGTGCAAAAATGCCCTCTTGGCAGCCTAAAACATGCTGAAGCACCCCCTTGGGCGACAAAACACACACATATGTGTCCTCTTGGGAGCCAAAGTATGTACAACTGCCCTTCTGGATGAGAAACAAGTCAAAATTAACCTCTTCGCAACTAAAACACACTAAAGTGCTCTCTTGGAAACCAAAAAATGCCCCAAACTCATCTTGGGAGGCAAAAATGCAGTCTTGGGAGCCAAAACACACCAAAGCGTCCTCTTGGGAGCAAAAACAGGTGCAATATGCACTCTTGGGAGGTAAACATGCATAAGTGCCCTCTTGGCAACTAAAATATGCACTAAATTGTATTCTTGGATGGCAAACTTGCAAACTTGCCCTTTTTGAAGCCAAAACACACACTACCGCCTTTTGGGGGTCATAAACAAGTGCAAATATGCTCATATTTTGGCTCCCCTCTTCCCTCTTGGAAGCCAAAATATGCACCAAAGTTTCCGCTTTGAAGCAAAACCATGTGCAAAAATGCCCTCTTGCCAGCCTAAAACATGCTGAAGCACCCCCTTGGGCGACAAAACACACACATTTGTGTCCTCTTGGGAGCCAAAGTATGTACAACTGCCCTCCTGGATGCAAAACAAGTCAAAATTAACCGCTTAGCAACCAAAACACACTGAAGTGCTCTCTTGGGAGCCAAAATATGCCCCCAAACTGTCATCTTGGGAGGCAAAAATGCACTCTTGGGAGCCAAAACACACACTGAATGCCCCCTTGGGAGCCAAAACACACACATTTGTGTCCTTTGCGGAGCCAAAGTACGTACAACTGCCCTCCTGGATGCAAAACAAGTAGGAATTAACCTCTTTGCAACTAAAACACACTAAAGTGCTCTCTTGGGAGCCAAAATATGCCCCCAAACCGTCATCTTGGGAGGCAAAAATGCACTCTTGGGAGCCAAAACACACACATTTGTGTCCTTTTGGAAGCCAAAGTACATACAACTGCCCTCCTGGATGCAAAACAAGTCGGAATTAACCTCTTTGCAACTAAAACACACTAAAGTGCTCTCTTGGGAGCCAAAATAGGCCCCAAACTGTCATCTTGGGAGGCAAAAATGCACTCTTTGGAGCCTTAACACACACTGAAGTGCGCTCTTGGGAGCCAAAATATGCACAAGTGCCCTCTTCGTAGCAAAACTTGTCTAGTATTTGCTTCTTGTTTTTTTGTCGTTCACCCTTGCCCCTCAAAATGTCAAATACACCACTGTTTATGACCGAAAGTGTCCTAGAGATGAGTTATGTCATTGTTACGGTAACGATGCCTCATTTTTTTGCTGCGACATTAATTCTAGAAAGAAAATATCTTTGAGGTAGCTGGGGAATTGTGCTGTAAAAATGGAGTCACAGCCTTAATAACAGCTTAAAGCTCTAACCTTAAAGCTATTTAAAGTCTTATTTTCTCAATACCTCTGTAAAGTTTTCATTTTGTGAGCCAAAACAAGCGAAAACATCTCAACACAGAAGTTCCTGATAAAAGTGAACAGCTGTTTTAGAATTTAAAAAAAAGAAAGAAAAAACAGACTTGGCTGCTGTCAGACGCTCGGGTCCTTTGGTCGAGCTGTTTTTCCTCGCGGCTCTGGTTTGTTGTGTTTTTTTTTTTTTTTTTTTTTTTTTTTTTTTTTTTTCTTTTTTTTTTGTTTTTTTTTTTTTTTTTTTTTTTTTTTTTCTTTTTTTTTTGTTCCCCTCTTCTCTCAGAGCTCAGAAACCTTCGGGATCCCTGCGCTGTAAACAAAGAACAACTGCCTGTCGCTTCAGTCCTCTGCCTCTCTGTGATGTACAGAGGCAGAAATTAAGTAAAGCTGGGAGGGCGTACACTGCACACACACACACACACACACACACACA
>RPOG01004424.1:0-44958 GCA_008086565.1 Thalassoma bifasciatum | reverse complement strand
TTTTGAAGCGAACACATCAACATATGGCGCTCTGTACACGAAGAAGAAGCTGTTAAATAATGCAGCTCATGAATTTATCTCTTGCAACTTTGCCAAAAAACCATCAAATGGGACAAAGAATGCAAATTGTACACCACCTAAATTCACAAACTAATCTTTTGTCATAATGTGGCCTCTGTAAGAACATCACCTCTTATCTGAGTCTTCATGCATTCAAAGTGAAGTCTCACCAGAATGTATTTATCAGTGAAGATCCCCCATGTTGCCTGGAAATGGCCTCTTTGCACCAAACCTTAATGTCTAATCTCTGCCGTCCAAACTGTGTCCGCTTCCAAACTGTGGCCTGAGGCTATGCGAGGGTCTGCAACTTAATCCCCCCCTGCTCCAAACTCCAAGGTCCCTGATATTCCACTGGGGTTTGAGGAAAGTGCTACACGTCAACGCTGCTTTTTCACACCATCTTCACGCAAAAGGGATTAATGTCCCCACCATTATGAATAATGGGAATGAATAAAAAACAGCCGTCTGTTTATCCTGCACAATTAAATAAAGGAAAGAGTGTCCTATTGCCTAGTTTTTTTTAACTGTTTGTTGATTTAAAGTCAGGGAGTTAAGTTAGCATTGACACTGAATTCATTCATTAACAAATTTCTAAGCTGAGACTTTAACTTCTGTGTGATATTTTGTGTAAAAATGTATGGAAACCACAGGGTTAAACTCTTGAAAAGTAAGAGAGATTGTAACTTAACTTGTCACTATATCATCTTCAAAAATTGGAACCTTTCAACCTTTTTAAACATATATAAAGGGAGCTTTTAAGTTTATTTCTGTTTTCTGACTAGACAAGGAAAACAAACTCAACAGAATTTGGAAACTGAGCTTCAATTTTCTTTTTTTATTGCATGTGCATACAGGCCTGTACATAACATGAAACGTCTTTTTTAATTTTTAGTCTTTGCCCTACTTGTTTGTAGAGCACATGTTAATTGTAATGTTTAGTACAGTAAAGTTTATGTTAACCTGGAGTCAAATTTCATATGCATGAACATACCTGGGAGAAAAAAAAACTGATTCTTGTGTTTTCATGTTTAACATGTTTGACAAAAATACCTCTTAACTTTTTGTTTCTGTTAATTAAATCCCCATTGTTTCAATGGGGATTGAATGGAATGACTCACAGATGAGATATTCTAATGTTAAAATGCATTTCTATTTACCCTGAGAAACTACAAAATTTCTGATTGTTAATTTGTGAAGTTGTAACCTAACCCTCCAGGACCCTGTATCCATGTGGACATTACTCTGACATACTAGCCCACATCATTTTTATGGGTGATTTTAAAGTATTTCACTCATTTCAGTGCAAAAAATCTGTGTATTTAATCACTGAAACAGGAATAATTAATAGTGACTTTAAAAAACTAATAACAAAACTTCCTGTACAAAGACCAAGTTCAGTCATTATACTTATCAGCTCTTACTTATCCCACCCAAATAGCAATGAGAAAAAAAAACACTCACAGACAACTGCTTGGGTCTCAGGAGGTTAAACAAAGATCTGACTTGAAGTTTATGACCCTTGACTTAATGAACACGCTAACTTAAAGATAACCCAAAACTAAAAGTATGGCTGATAGAAAATTAAACAAACTGAAATGATTTAAAATATCAACAAATATCAATTGAAGTTCATAAGTACATAAAAATACCTCTACTTGACCTCTGTCATTCTGCTGCACGTGCCAATTTACTCCAATGAGCTGGTTGTTACAGTTGAAACGCCAATTTACGACAGCAGAGCGGTACAGGTAGTCCAGTCAAAACAACTGCTCAAACAAAAGAAAGGTTGTAATTTAGGGGGAAAAAAACATGTCCAAGAAAATTGTACAAACCAAAAGTAATGACTTATCCAATATCTCTATGGAACAAATTAAATGAGGCAATAAAAGTTAAATTTCTTTAACAAATTTATCATTTCTATTTAGGGACCACATCATAGTTTTATCATATATTCAATTATAACTTTTTGTGTTATTATTTTGGGGCTCTTGCACCTTTTGGGCATTCGCACAGGCCAGCATAAAACCTTTTTTTTTTTTTTACAATAGATTTTAGCAATGATTGAACAAAGCAAAAAGTGCTGTTGAATATACTAGTTTCATTTGTTAAATTCTGCAAAAAATATCTTACAACACTTCACAAGGTGATACAACCTGATATTGTCTGGGGCTGAATCTCAAGTTCCTCCATAAGCCCTAAACTCTAACTTCTGAACCTTTCTGAGGATTTACGACCTTATGAGCTGTTACCACCTTGTGCACTCAGTTAGATTCATTGATAAAGTCAGAGTAGGCACTTTACAGCATCTCATGTAACCTAAATGACATCATGTAGCTCACATTAGCAGCCTGAGAAGTTTTTATAGAGCAATTTTGACTTTCCTCATGATGATGTGGATGCATTGAAGACTGGATGATACGTAAATGAAATTTCTCAACCACAAGATTAAAATCAATACTCACATCATACAGAATGTTTCTCTTTTATGGCGTTTGTTCACCTGTCTTTGAATGTGGGCTCTCCTTGGGAATGCAGTGCCTCACTCTCAAAGCTATGAACTGTGGGTAATTCCCTCACCTTAAGTCCGTGGCTAAGCCCACTTACAGGAAGGATGCACAAAGGGTTTAAAAAGAGATTCCTGACACAGTCAAAGGTTTAACGGTGGGACAGCAGCACGAAGGCCTTTGGTGACCACTGCTTAGAGTTCCCAAGTGTTTGGCTTGGACAGACAGTGCAGCTTAATATATATTTTAGCAGTCAAAATCAGCTGCAGGTACATTTTTGACATTCTTGATGGATCTCTCAACACCAACTGGCTGCATCTTAGTCTACAGTCTGTGACATAAAGAACAGTCAAAGCACTGTCATAAAACCCCATCTATATCTCCCTAAAAGAACGTATACGCATCATATCTTCATTTTTTTTCAGATCCTTTCCCTCTTTTTGCTTCATATCACCCAACACACACTAACTGGATCCTATACCCTCTACCCTCCTCTTACTCTATACCCACAGCTGCCAAAACGGACAATGCAGCCGCCAACGAAAATGCGAAAATGAAATATGAAACAGTGGTGTGATAAACTGGTAGATAATCATCTTTTCATTAAACTTTCATCCCCAGTGACTTAAATATTCAAGAGCCCAATTACAGAGCTAGTATCTCTCCCTCTCTCTTATATTCTCCCTTTTCTTAACAAGAACAGTCAGGAGAAGGGGGTAGAGGAGAGGGGGGAGAGGCGTGAGTGGCTTAAGGGTTGAGTGAGAGCAGCGTTATGGAGTGATCACGGGTCGGAGAGAGAGTGAGATGACCTGATGTCTCCTCTTACTGACCAGATCCACACAGCAGCCGTTTTCCTGCACCAAAACGCTCGGATGCTGTTGTCAATTCACTGATGAGTTGCAGGTTTCAAGTTTATTAGAGAATTATTTGACCACTTACAGACTCATATACAACTGAAAATATTGTGGAAAGTGAAAGTCAGGAGGTAAAATAAGTAAATTTCCACATATAAACAGGACATCAGGAAACCTCTTCGCTTCCTGGCAACAGTTAATACAGTTGTGCCTAAAAGTTTACACCCCCTCCAGCAGAATTTTCTGATTTTTTTGGCCTTTTCTCAGAAAATATGAATGATAACACAAAACACCTTTTTATCACCCATGGTTAGAGGTTGGGTGAAGACATTTATTAGCAAACAACTGTGTTTACTCTTTTTTAATCATAATGACAACAGAAACTTCAAAAATGACCCTGTTCATTTTTTTATACACACACACACTGATTACAAGCAAATAGATCACAGGTGAGGATGGTTACCTTTAGTAGACATTCAAACACATTTGTGTTCACTTTTGTGTATTTATCAGGACAAAACCACCAGAGTGTGTAAACTTCTTAACAGGGTCTTTTTTGAAGTTTCTGTTGTCATTATGATTTAAAAAGAGTAAACCATTTTTTTTTCAATAAATGTTTTCACCCAACCACTAACCATGAGTGACAGAAAGGATTTTGTGCTATCATTCATATTTCCTGAGAAAAGGCCAAAAAAATCAGAAAATTCTGCTGGGGGGTGTAAACTTTTGGGCACAACTGTAACTGGTATCAACCACATCAGCTCACCAAATTTCCAAGCTTAAGTTAAATTGGTCGTATTTAAAGTTGAGCAGCACATTTTATAATCACTTAGACAACAGATCATGGAAGAATGTGTCGACATTTAGCCTTTAGCTGGTGCTCTATCATTCTCCCGTTTAGCTTTGTTCTGCTCTTGTGTCCCATTTCTGTCAGGCAGTCAAGCATTTTCAGCAGCTGGCATGGTGTTGTTATAAAGACTTAAAAAGACGAATCAATCCGGTCCAATCTGACTGTTTGGGAAGCAAGGAATTGGAATTTAGAAATCACATATTTTAGCACTGATAATCTCATTTTAAATTGGAGGTTATGGTCAGGAATATCTCTAGATATGACTTTTTCAAGATCACTTACAAAGTCTTCACAGTCCCTTTAAGACAGAGTGAAAGTAGGATCAGCCAATGTAATGCCAGCTAAAGCTAGCCATTATCAGTCTGTACTCACAAATCAAATTTATTAAGGATCAACACAGTTTCATGACCAGGCAGGCTGCTCGAGGTCAGATTGTTCAACATAAGCCTAGGACTAAAATGGTTTGTCGATCTGTTATGTATAGAGCGATCTCAACATGGAATATTCTACCACTCACTATTGTTCAGGCCCCTAGTAGAGCTACTTTTAAGCAACTTTTAAAAAAAAACAGAAACCTAAGCAAGACATTATGTCTTATTTTTAGTAAAAATCTGTCTTACTATTCTTGATTTCAGACCCATTTTCTAGACAAGGTCATAAAAATGTCTCATTTCAAGCTTTTTAACGACAAAAATGAGGTGTAAATTGCTCGTAACAAGTTAAACAAAACTCTGCCAATGGAATAAGATAAAAGATTCTTGTTTTAAGACATCTTTCTAATTTCAAGAAACTACCCGGGCGACTTCGTCTTATCCCATTGGCAGATTTTTTTGACTTGTTAAAAGCAATTTAACCCTCATTTTTGTCTTTAAAAAACTTGAAATAAGACGTTTTTATGACCTGGTCTGGTGAATGAGGCTCAAATTAAGAACAATGAGACAATTTTTACTACAAATAAGACATAATGACTTGCTTAGATTTCCGTTTTTGCAGTGTGACATCTCGTCAATGGCCTTAGTTAATCATTAATTTAGGGGTGGTGGATAATTACGGATTTTTAGATACCCTACATTTACAAATGCTTTCTCAGAAATACAATAACAGTTCTTTATGGCACAACTAGAGCTTCTCACCCTGAGCGTGACAACAGAGGAAAATGTTCTGTGCTTGAATAAGGTAGAGGGAGGACAGGCCCAGAAGTAGTGGGACAAGAGGGTTGAGGAGGAGGAACATAAACGTGAGCAGGACTGGGGGATGATGGGAGACAGAACAAGAGAAAGAAAGACAAGCTGAAAGAGAGGAGTATAGATTTTCGAGGCAGATTGTGGAGAGATGTGTGCATCCTGATGAGTGCCACAAACAGGGCACATGACTCTCTTGTCTGCTTCTGTGTGTGTGTGTGTGTGTGTGTGTGTGTGTGTGTGTGTGTGTGTAAGTGTGTGTCAGTGTATTAGCAGTCAGAGCACTGAAGCCCACAGGCGATTCCTGTGTGTGCTTGCGATAAAGGGAAAAAAGGGAGGAAGTATAACGGGGGTGTAGAGAAGAGGGGGGGAGGCGGGGGTGAGAGGAGCGATGAGGAAGTTGGTTGGGGAGGCGGGGGAGGTTTTTTGGGGGATGTATGTAGAGAGAAAGTGAAAAAAAAAGAGAGAGAGAGGAAAGAGCATCCAGCAGAGCAGGGAGCTTCCTCTGTGCTGTCAAAGCCTCTGGATCATGTCCCCATTGGTCTTTTTCTCTTTCACACACACATGTTCCCTCACCCAATTGCTCTCTTCTCCCCTCAAACCAACCCTCCCCTCTCCTCCCCCCTTCCTCCCCTTCCCTCCCTCTCATGAAAAGAGTGTCTTGGCAGGGTAATTAAGAATGGCCTCTAAACACAGGAGTATGGCAGGAACGCTCCAGATGAAAGTAAATGATTAAAATAATTACAGGCTGAGAGCTGACGAGCCGGAGTGTGGGGTGGCCGCCGGACATTTGTCGGTAATTAGATAATTAATCTGAATGCAAATGATGAGCCCTAACGAAGCAGTCAAGCTGAACCAGCGACAACTGCCGTGAGTGAAATGTGGGAGGGTGAGGAGGGATGAGGGGAGAGAAAAGAGAGGAAGAAGAAGAAGGGAGAAGAGCAAAGGGGGGAAGAAAAACACATGAATATTAGTGTAAAATATCCAACCTAACCCAAAAAATCAGCATGAACACATTCAAAAAGCAGAAGCGAGCACAAGAAGACACAAATGCAGCCCAGAAAACAACACACTTCATGTTGTCTGGGACTGTTAGTCAAAGTGACAAGCAACATTAATGCCTTGTTAAAAATATATAAAAAGCTTTTTACCAGGTTTTATCAAGGTGTTCTTGTCTGTTTGTAACTGAGACTGAAAGTTGTTGACAGTGTTTCAGGATGGTTTCATCTGTTTTATTCTCACCTGTTTATGCAGGTGCATTATTGTTTAACTGTATCATCAGTTGCAATTCAGACTAAAATTACAAGTTTTCGGAAAAAATAGTACCTGAAAAGTTGCCCTAATTTAAAAAAACAAAACAAATAATGTTAAAAATTTAACTTACCAAATGGAATCAAAAGCACAGTAAGCTAAAAGGTGATAGCTATAACCTGTTACTGTTATGACATGACAGGAAAGGCTTAAAATCATAGTTAATAGATAATTTTAGCTGGTGAGAAATAACTTACATGTTTTATTTCTGGCTAATGCAGTTCTAGCTAGATGGGAAATAACACTTTAATCAAGGCAGTGGCTACAAGTTGATAGCTTCAACATGTGAGTAATGTAACACGATAGCTTACATAGTACTGACTATTGAGAAATAAATGTACTATTACTTCCTAGCAAACATATCCTGTTAGCTAGTTGGGAAATATAACTTAAGCAAGGTAGAAGCTAAAAGGTGTTAGTATCAACCTGTTTGTTAAGTATTGTACAAGAAAAGGTTTAAATCCCAAGTAAATATACTTTTAGATAGTGAGAAATAATCTGCCTGTATTTTACCTGTAGCCTATTTCACAGCTAACATGCTGTTGGTTAGAGAGGATAAAACAGTGTCAGCAAGTCAGTGGCTAAATGGTGACACAAACAACCTGTTATGGTTGTGAAAGGAAAGGCCCAAAATCATAGTTAATATAAAACATTAGCGAGCTACAAATAACCTGTGCATGTCTTTTTTTGGAGTAACACTTTTATCAAGACAATGGCTAAAAGTTGATAGCGTCAACATGCAAGTAACATAATATGTAATAGCTCATAGTAGTATTGGCTGGTGGGAAATAACTGGTCTGTTTCCTAGCAAACATACTGTTAGATACTTTTTGGACTACAGCCTCTAAACATGAGGTGAGCAAATAAATCTTGTGACTCAAACTGGTGTCCAATCTGACTATGTTTCCAAGTCAGTAATATATTTTTTTCATATTTAAAATATTTAAATGTTACACTCACTGGTTATTTCACAGCAAACCAGAATAGGTCTATGTTTGTCTTAAAAAATATATGCATGATAGGGATTTAAAGTATTGGCTGGTGTCTATTATAGGGCCATGGTTTCGAAATGAACTTAAAATATTACCAAGATTTTCATCTTCTGCTGTTTTATCAGTTGCCCCTTAACCTGGAAAGCTGAAATAATGATTGTCAGTTATCCTACATTTTTCTGACATACAACCTCAAATACAGTTATACAAATTTTAATAGTATGATCAGACTCAAAAAAGAAAAAACAAAAAAACCCAAAAGCTAGCACAAGCAGAAGCGACAGCACCTCACAAAACACCCCATGACTTCACTCTGTCTGTAACTTTCACCCGAAGTGACAAGCAGACAGGAATACCTAGTTAAAAATATACAAAAGGCAAGCTGTCGTGTGTTGTCACTGCTAAAAAAATTCTCTCCTTTCCCAGGGAGCTGAAATGCCAAATGAAGGGTATGAACATGAAATGGCACCTGAGGAGGAAAACACAGTGCGCTCTGCGCATCCTAAAATGCGTGAGCAAACTGTGGATTTACTCGCTCGCTGCTGCTGCTGCTGCACACCCAAACACACACATGCACTCGTTATCTCTGCTCTCTTCCTCCTCACACACACACACACACACACACACACACACAAATACTATCAGCATATGTACGTGCTCTCAGCAGATGTAAATAACAGACTTCAGAGCCTCAGAGGACAAGGTTGGTATAAGGAGTGAAGATTTACTCGTCAGCCTCTCACGTCTTTAACTTTAAAATAAAGATCTTAAGGGTTTATTTATTATGACTCCATCTGATATTACAGAGCTGTAGAAGCTGTGTATGTTGTTTCTGTATCTTAATTGGGCTCTGCAGTGCCACGGTTCTTAGGTGTCACATACTGACTAAAGATGCACTTTTATTACACACAGGACAAAAAGCGTCACAGAATTCTATACAGCAGGAGGTTTGTGCAAGATTTGTCCTATTTTCACTTTTTTCAACCCTAAGATGAACTGATATACTTCAAAATGAGTGATGAGTCAACCAGGTGGTAGCAGTTGAGGCCACTGACATGTACACTTCAGGTTGTAACTATACAGTTGTAAATATTACATTTATACTGATTCTGTTGAACCATTTACAACTGGGTTTGTTTTTGTTTTTTTTGACCAGGCTGTAAATATGTTTTTATGCTGTATATTTCTGGGTTGTTGTTTTTTTAGCTTGGTGTGTATGTGGTTTCTGGTCCTTCTGTAGACAGCCTCAAGTGGACACGAGATTTTTCTCAATACGTTACTGCAAAAAAATGAGGGTAACTACTGTTAAAAATGACCAAAAACTAAAAATATCTACCATGTAGTTTAGTGAAGAGCAAAACATGATACCTTTATAAAGTTCAATTTCACATAGCATGATGTAAATTCTTGGCCCTGTCTTTACTATCGTAGATTTGCAGTCATCCCTTTGGAGTAAATACCTGTCATAATATTGTGACCCAAACTTAAACCCTATGGCTCATGCGTCTGTAGACCCCCTCTGTGTATCTTGCTATAAGGACAGGCTGCACAGGTAGACGCATGCACCAGGATTAATGACATCCTCCCTCTTGTTAGCGCAAATTATGCAACAAATCTACTCACACCTTCACGAGGCTCTAGAGGAAAACGTTTTACCTGTCCAGCAGTCTCATTAAAGCAAACACATCGCCCACTTAATCATTCACTTTGCCTCAACATAATCACCGGAGACCAATGTTGTTTACAGGAATATGTTAGCCATCATGTTTTTCTGTGACCTTATTAAACCCTCGGCGTGTTTAAATGATCAGCAGCACGTTTTTATTATGGCCCCAAACCTCAGCTGTGTGCACCAAACACTCATAATTTTATTCCTGTGGACAAAATCACCAGTCAGGAGAGGTGGGTTTTAAACAGTAACTGTGATATCATTATATTAGCTCTGATAGAACTTCAGAGTCTGTAATAATGACACAAATTAATATGATTACTTTGTAATTTTGGGTAATGTTGCATTTTCTGAGAGTGCAAAGGTTCATTTCAGGACTCCTTATATAGAATAGTTCCTGGAAATTAATCACTTTGCTTCTACTAAAAATGCCATAAGATGTTTTGACACTTAATTTTGGCTGTGAGCAACACTTTTGTGCTGAAAGATCCACGGAAGTCTGTTAGAAATTATGGACATCTAATTCTCAAGAAACTTTCGTTTACAGATAAGCTACAACATTTCTAGAGATCCATTCTTATCGATTATGGATAAATATAACACAATTTGATGTGGCTTTTAGTTTTTAATCATTAAAACATCACAAAAAAAGAGAGAAGCCAATCTAGCGGTCAGAATTCTTTTTTTCTTTTTGATGGAAACAGTTCCTTGTTTAGTTATAAGCTGAGATTCATGCCACTCAAAACTGAATTTGAAAGCCATAATCTGAAATTGAATTTAATATTTTGAAATAAAATTGTTTTGCCTTGAAATTGTAATTAATCCACAGAAAAATTCAACTCTTTCAACTCAAAACAGTTGCATTTTCATTTAGAAACAGACACCAAGAAGATTTCTGTGAATCTATGCTCGATTACTATTCCTTACCATCATAAATAACATAATGGTCAGACCATGTTGAACTGAAATTGAGTTGTAAAACTAAACTCTGGGTTTTTTTTTTATTTAGTAAAATATAGAGTTGAGTTCTTAAAGAAGTCAAATAAAGTTCCAATTCAAATAATTGTGCTTTTCAAGTTCAACAATAGTTCACATTGAGTTTCTAGTGGCATGAATCTCAGCCCATGTACAGCACTCAAATCTATTATCCCAATTATTCAAAAAAAAGTTTGAATTATAAAATATGAGAAGAAAGTTAAAATCTGAAATTTAGAAGCTAACTTTGATTTGTTTTCTCAAATCTGTATACTAATCATGTTTTTCTTTTCAAGTACCAGATTACCAGTTTGTTTCTGAAGAAAAAAGTGTATTGAACAGTAAAAAGCAAGAAATACTCTAACAAAATATGCAGTTTTGATAGTTTAAAGAGATAAATGCAAACCCAGAGAGGCATATCTATATACATGCTTCCATGATACGCATACCAAAGAAGATATCAAACTATTGATTATAAACAACATGAACATGCACATGAAACATCATTTAGAGCATTAAAAGAAGACCAGACATCTGAAACTGTCACTGATCCATCTGTACAATGTTTTGAGCGAGGAATGTAGAAAAAACTTAATATATTTGAGCGTGAAACTGACTAAGTAAGACAGGTAAGTCTTGTGCTCCCAGAACAAATGGGCTCAGCATGTCATTGATAAAAACCACATGCTTTAGAATTCACTTAAAGTCTTTCAGTGTCAACATTTACTCCACAACCAACTCAAACACCTCAGCTTCATCAAACTCTGCGTTCATCTGAGCAGCAAGTGCGTCCAGCTCCACGTTGTCTATCTGCTGCACTTTCCTCCTCCTCCTCTTCTCCTTCACCACAGCCACTCCTGGGATGTTTGTGTCCACCTCGGGTGCACAGTCCTCGGCCTCCAGCATGGATGTGAAAGAGCTGAGTCCGTTCAAAGATCCAGAAACTTCCAGGCCCGGTTTGGATCCCCTCACCCTCTGCCCCACCTCCGGGGTGTTCATCTTCTCAAAGCCGAACAGGGTCTCTCTGGAGTTGGGGCTGTTGAAGGACTTTTCGCTGAGTCTGCTGTAGGAGCGACGCACTTTCTGCGACCACGCCGCGTCCTCGGGGTTCAGCACCGGCTGTTGAGGTTGGGAAACTGGGGGTGAAGATGGAAGTATCGGTGACGGCATAGCGGCCTTCTTCTTCCTCTTAGCTGAGGAGGAGGCTCCACGAACAGGGATAGCATCAGGAGTGGAGACCTTCAGTTTCTCCTGGATGACTTTAAGTGACCCAGAGCGCCTCGGTGCGTTTTCTTTGTTGTTCTCAGAAGGTGCAACAGTTTTTCTTGGTGCTATTTTCCTCACAGTGATGGAGCGTTTGACCAGCGCCATTTTGTTGTCACTTTGAACGTTAGCCTGAGGAGAAGAACTCAACCGTTGTGAACGTCTCCGCTGTGAGCCGTTAACGTCCGTTTTCTCGGTCATTATGTTTCTCGGCTCCTTTTCGTTCATTTTTACCTTCTTCACGTTGATCAATCCGTTTCTCTGGGGTTTTCTTGACAAATGTCGGAGTAGTATCACCGCACTGGTTCCACAACAACAGCCGCTGTCCGCTCAAATTGCCCGCCCGAGCAGGGTTGCCAGGTTTGACTGACAGCGACAGTCTAAACAACTTAAAACCCGCCCACCTCAATAAAAACCAGGATAAATCTCAACCTTTCTAGTGCCTCATGTCAAAACAGTAAATCTAAATAATAATCTGAATAATGAGGTCATACAAACAAATTTTGGAATGCCCCAACTTCGTCTTCTGGTTTTAAAAAGTTTGAAATACCTGTCTTCCACAACTTCATAACAGATTTTGTCTATAGGTTCAGATTTAATTTGACGTAAAAACTTTATTTTTTAATAATAATTTATCCATGCACGGGTTATGTTAAAGTCTATTTTTCTCTTTATTTTTCTTAATTGTTATATGGGCATATGGGAGGGGGTTTTGGTTTTGGCCGCAGGTCATTTGTAATTTTGTAATAATGTTGCATGCCATGTCTTGTATGTCTTTGTAACCTGCTACTGGATACTGTGAATTTCCCTCGGGATCAATTAAGTATCTATCTATCTATCTATCTATCTATCTATCTATCTATTTATCTATCTATCTATCTACATGTGACAAGCAAAATATGTGCAGGTCATACCACTTCTGGTCATTTTTTCCTGTATATATGGTTCTTGACCAGAACTAGGGACCATCTGTACTGCAAATGACGTGACACTTGACTTGGCACACAATGTGACCTATGCCATGTTGTTTTCAATTGTGCCAACGTTTTTCTGTCACAATTAGGGATGGGTATCAGGGACAGGTCCCTGCTAAGAATCAATAAGAAATGGTTAAATTCATCAACATCATTAGCTTTTTTGCCTTATATAGACTATTGGATTTTTACGAAAGAAGCTGTAAAACTTCAGCATAACTAAACAAACTAAATAAAATATTTTGATGCCGAAAACCTGTAAACTACTTTTTGAGCACAGGAAATTCACAGGAGGGAATGGATAAAGAATCAGATAAATAAGCAGAATCGATGAGGGCACTGGTAACATTAAAATATTACCAAGACTCATCCCCAGTTACAATGGGCTACTTACAGCATGCTTTGGAGTCATCAATTTATCGATCATTTTATTCATACTTTCCCCAGAATATTTTCTAGCACCCCAATAAATGATGTGAATCCCACTCAAATTATAGCAAGTCGCCCAATGCGGAAAGCCACCTAATCTGGCAACAATGTGCTCCCGTCGCACAAGAAAGAACGAGTCTGTTTTTCCGGTGACGTCGCTCGTGCGCCACTCATCTCAAAGTTTTGCTGTGTAATCTGCACTGAAGAGACACAGAGACGTTTTCCACTGCAGATAGTTATTTAAAACTTAAACTTCACATTTTTTATTCAGAATGGAATACCTAATCGGGATCCAGGGACCTGATTTTGTCCTCGTCGCCGCTGATAATGTCGCAGCCAGCAGCATCATTCAGATGAAACACGGTATGACAACGCGTTAGCTTAGCAGTTAGCCGCTCACCCGGTTCATTTAACGACACCTGCTCACAGAAATTACAGCTTTAATTGGTTTTTAACCGGACATAAGTGAAAAATACGCAGTTGTTACATGTTTCTCCTCGTACTGTTGAGCAAATTTGATGCATTAGTCTCAGGGTCACTACAGATCATGACTGTAGCTCCAGCATGCTAAGCTAACTGAGGCTGTGATTATTTCAGGAAACTGTCAGCAGTTAAATACCTCACTCTCTGTTTTGCTCAGTTTGGAGACTATTATTGTTTTTTAAACCGATACCAGCATTATTTTGCGAGTAAATCATATATTCAACCTGTGGTTCAATGTTAAATTAAAGTTTACAAAGTTAACTCAGTGTACCCACAAGGCCACTTGTCAGCGAAAGTGAAAGTAGTAGCCAGTTAGTCAGCAAAAGCCACTTTTCAATAGCAGGAACTTTCCTCGGGAACTAAAGACTTTTTGAAGTACTGAAGGCATGCAATAACAAGTTCCAGGGTCTACATTTAGTTCTGAATTTGTGATTGAAAGGCGATGAATGTTAGGGAGTTATTGAAGGTTCTCTGAGGACTTTTTATTTCAGACAACCCCTTGGACATTTTGTAGTTTTGTATTCTCTTGCTAACAAAATTCTGACAAAAATTGCAGGGATTTTTGTCAGGGATTTAGCTCACTAATGTCTAAACTTACCCTGGCTTGAATAGATTTAACAGATGATGGATTTAAACTATTTTGCATAGAAAAATTATATGAATATGAGGTTCTAGGTGCCAGAGTGATTTGTAGTGATGTTAGACACCAGAGCTGAACTAGCAAAAAGATACATGACAGAAGAGCAGAAGAAAGCTAAATGGGAGAGTGGTCGAGCACGGGCTAAATCATGATTTAAGCTGTTTGTGATGATGTGCATTAAAACCCACATTTACAACAGAAACTTTCCTGGATCTCATCTCTGAGCAAGGGCTTTTTAGGAGGAGATTAACTATCCAGGGATTAAATGTAGACCATGAGTCCTGCTGACAAAACTCTGAGTTCCTCAAAAGGTCCCCTGATCTTTAGGAAAGTTCCTGCCGTAGGAAAGCACCCTTTGATCATTCATGAATACCTGTGTTAATAGAAAATGCATCTTTCTTATTCAGACTATGACAAGATGTTTAAACTAAGTGAGAAGATCCTGCTGCTGTGTGTTGGAGAGGCAGGAGACACAGTACAGTTCGCAGAGTACATCCAGAAAAACGTTCAGCTCTACAAAATGAGGAACGGTGAGTATCCATGAGTTCATGATTGCTCTGTTACACTCTCATCCCTCCTCTTTAAAAGTCTGTTTAACTCTAAAATCTCTGAGACGTATTTCTTTTTTGTTTTTATCTCAAGGTTATGAACTGAGTCCATCAGCGGCAGCAAACTTCACGCGAAAGAACCTCGCAGACTACCTTCGGAGCAGGGTAACTATTACGCACCAAATACCACTCCACTATTATCTTTTACTACTCAATCTCTGAAAGAATCTGTTTTTTAAGCTCCATGGTAAATTACTCCAGGGCAGCTCTATTAACTGAGTTGCAAACGCTTTTTTGGACCCTGTGGAGACCATTCATAGTTTAATAACATAACTACCAGCAATAAAAATGTATTGATTTGTACACACTCAAAACATCTGACCCTTTAGCATCAAGCCTGCAGTAAGTTATTCATGTTTACATAAACTGTACAGACCCACTATTAGCTGTTCCAAACGTGAAAAAGTTGACTTGAATGAATAAAGCAACAAAATCATCACCAGAAGCTTTGTTCTGGATTTTACGTTTCTTTGTTAACTCTAATAACTTGACAAAAATATTCTTTTCACCTTGTTAAAAAGTCCCTGTTGGCATTGATTTTATATGTTTAAAAGCTCTAGATGGTTAAACTGCTATCTGCTGCCCATAAAGCCGTGGTGATAACTTTGTGAGAATTGTTTTTTATGCCCTGGGGGACAACGTTGCCGGTATTAGAGGACAGTAAGATGACAGTGGCAACAATAGTCATAACTATAGTAAAACAATTGTTCGAATTGAAAGGCACATTGCCCATAATAATGCAGCTGCTGCAGGATGACATGATAAAAGATAAAGCCTCATGGTTAGACAACTCACCTCATCTAACGTATAGCTTTGGAAAATAAGTTTTTCTGTCTCTACAAATTTAAGTTTTCAACTGAAAGTAAGTGATCTGTTTCTTTAACTTTTCCATAAGCTTGTAAGGATTGAGTGGGATTTGGAACCACAACCTGATGGTGAAATTTTTTTCTTAGCTTTTACAGTTTCTACTTCTGTGAAAGCCTTGATTGAAAAGTCACGTTCCCACTGACTTTTGGTGTTTTAATCAGGAGATGTCAGCAAAGTTACCACACAAACTACCATTAAATGGCATTAATCCTTGTTTACCAATACCAGTCGACCCCCGGTTCAATGTCAAACTGATAAGATGAAATTGGAGATCTTAGTAGATCATACAGAAGTATCAGATTTTTTTTTTACTGGCTATAAACTCCTTACAGGAGCCAAACTTTACTGAATTTCAGTAATTGACCAAAGAACAAACAACACTAAGTAATCTGTTGACTGATCGTGTACCTTTCGTTTTCATGGTATAACCTTGAAAGATACTGAAATATATTTTAAAAAATGTCCCTGAAAGTTTGTTGTATTTGTGTTGTCATCATGTTTTCCCTCCTCCATTTGACTCTCCTCTACATCTTGTTTTTACCCGTGTGCTTAAAACCAAAATCACTGCTCATACTTTCAACACCAGTTATCTCTGTGAGTTTCCTCAGTTGCTAATTAATCCTCTGTACCAGTGGTCATCCTCTGAATTAAGCAAGTCCATCACAGAGTGATGATGAGTGAACATACTTATAAAAATTTTAATTTCTATTTTAACTTAATTACATTCCTCTGTTAGCACTCGCAATCTCATTTTGCTTGAGGGTAGTGATGATAGAATCACAAATTAATTCCCATAAGTTAAAGTAATACCGGCTTCAATTTGAGGGGCTGGTATTCATATGTGAGAGGTTTACTCGACCATGTCAAAAATGTTTTAATTTTTGATTGAAGTTATTTCTTTTAAACTGCAAATTCAATCATTTGAACACAACAGGGACCTTGATGACGTGTTTGAGACGCAGCTTTGGTCTGAAGTTCAGTGGGGATTAATTCTTGTCTGTAATTATCCTCATGTTTGTGTCTCAATCGACCCGAGACGTCATGTCTGAACCAGTTGATGCATTTTGACAGTCAGGTGCTTTTGACACTTTGTTGTGAGCAGTGACGAAGGTTTCTCCCTCTGAGACTTCACGTTAACACCTGAGCCTGCAGTGCTTCTCCCCCCCAACCTACACACACACACACACACACACACACACACACACACCACCGCTCACTGCTCACTTACTATTATCAGAATAGTTTTTGACCTTCAAATCTAAAATTTGAACAAACAAAACAGTTTAAAAAAACTCACGGCAGTGCAGATCTCTTTCTCATTACTTATGTAAGCTTGGATTCGAAGCAGGCGAGTTAAGCAGCTCGTTTATCGGCCTCTGTGTGTTTTTTGTGAGTTGGTTTGTTTATTTATGCAGAACACATCTTGAGAAACTGCAGTGCTTTTTAAAATTATTATGAGAGTCCTAAGGCCTCACATAGACCTGAGATAGCTCCAGAAGCAAATCACACATGAGCCCTGGCAGAAATTCACAAGTAGAAGCTAAATTTAAGTGAATTGATAATGAAGATGAAGTCAAGTTTGGAGAATTATGGTTTTAAAGAATGAAACTTTATAATTATGATCAAAGATTGTTAATGAACATGCTGGTAGATGAGGCCATCAATAAAAACAATCTCTTTTTTAGTTAGATATTGGTACTAAACCACATTATTAAGAAGATGCATTTGTGGTATGAGAGTCTCAATGGCAGAATAAGCTGTTTGGCATCGGCAATGAGAAGATTTGGCAAAAGAGTTGTGACAAGAAAGAGATTATCTACCAAACCCACACTGGAAAGAAAAAAAAAAAGAGAAAAAGCAAAACAAACAGCTCATGAATCCCAATCCTTAACGTAATTGATTAACTGCCTAATTGTGATGTCTTTGAATCAATTCACAGTTTGGTTTTAGAAATATTGTTTGCGTGAATGCTCTCTTCTTGGTTTGGTTTGGTTTTTGGAAGTAGCATCACAGTGAGTGCTCTCACCTTTCTACGAACAATAGACAATATTTGACATTTTCCCGCTAACTTCGTCTGGTGTTTTCGATCGTTCAGAGACTGCAGAATGGAAAACAGAGTCAACTTCGCTTCACCATTAATGTTTCTGGTAACACTTCAGCCTTGGGTATCAGCAGCCTCCATAAGGACTTGATACCTCAATGTCAGACTATAAAGTGTAAAATTGGCCCAAAAGCCAGTGTCCACCGTTACAGGAAATCCTTTCCTGCAAGAAGAAAGGACAGATTTAGCTTCTTACTGCTAAACTTTGTCTGCGGATTTTAGTGTTGTCAAAGTGACATTTGGCACATGTGATGAAAATGGATTTGTGTTTCCCACAGAAAATCCAACCCAAGCATGGATCCTGAGAAATAGTATTTAGAAATAACTTTCAAATTGTGGATTATGAACAGTCAAATATAAAAGAGCGGGGCTATTTCAGTATCACTCCAAGTCATCTTAAGGCCTTTAAATATGTGGTGCAGATGTATTAGTTGAACACGTTGGACTCAGGTGCTCCTTTCTCGTTGTATTCCACTCTCCTCAAGTCACTTCCACATTGTGTCTTTTGCACTAATTTGTTAAGAGTAGTGCAGCCGCTGCCTGTCACAACAGCAGAGAGGTGAAAATGATTACAAAAAACAATTAGTGTGGCAGAAGAGGGAATGTGGGACACATGGAACAGGGAGGGAGGGGGAGGGGGAGGAGAGGGGGGGTCCCAGGGGAGAGGCAAGCGGGCCCAGTAGACAAACTCAAGTGTGAGAACGAGTAGGAGTCAACATATACACACAAACACAATCGGCAGCCTGCGCACAGAGGGACCTATAGGATCACGATCGTTTTTATTCTGTCAAGGTTGTACGAGTTGTGGAGGATAACATTTATATTCATGTCTTGCCATAAGCTGCGAGTGTATCGTTATTTTTCGTGCCTCACGGTGATGAATTTGGTTTTATGAGTGCAGGATTTACGAACGCTGCGTCCTCAGGAGTGCTCAGAAAACTGAAGCAATAGCACTTTCTCCTCTGCAGCCCACACCTTCCTGCAGCTATGCTGCTCTCACATTCATCAACCTCCAGAGTACACGGACATTTGCAAATTATGTTGTATAAACAGGTTTTTTATGCCGTTTCTTTTTTTTTTCACCCCTGAAACATCTTGAGTATGTAGAATATGTAATGTGTGCTGTCCACTTGAATGTGAATGTGAGAGGAATCATCTGCTGAAGCCTGGTATCGTTTATTCAGAAAGTTTGACTTCTGCACATTGAACGTAGGAAAGAGTCAGTTTTATGTCTCATTTGTGTCATTAAGAAGTCTTTTTGAAAGAAACTCCTTAAGTGTAAGTGTCCTCCTTACTTTTTAGTGTCATGGTGTAAAACTTTAGCAGAGAGAGATTGATGGATTGGGTCAACACAGTTCTCAGAAATAACTAAACAAAAATGCAGCGAAGATTCATCTAGCTAAAAAAATTAATGCAGCAAATCGATATATTTCCAAATAAAAGGAAAAAATTAATTGAAGGTTGTCAGACAAGGTGTTTATGTTGTTGGTGATTATTTTTTTTGTTGCAACAAAGCTTCATGGAAATGAACTTAAAATATTGGAAAGCCTCTTGTAAAAACTTCAAAATGGAGCCACAGTTGTGAGAAACATTTGCCAAATCTTCTCTGCCAATGCTGTACAACTTATTTGGCTGTCACTATTGGCTTTGGTTTTGCACTTTTTGTACTTCCAAATACTGAACTTCTATAACAACCTCAAGAAATTAATGAGCATCAGTCTGAATCCAACCAACCTTTAGAAAAAAAAACATTCCAACAAAATGCGACGGATAAACTTTGACACCACTAGCAGGTCTCTGAACCGGATATTAGGCTCATTTATTGGCAAAAACAAATGTGTATTTTTTTTAAAAAGAGTGCCTGTAGCCTGAGAGGCTCCGCTCTGTTCTAGCGGCTGCTTATGATTGAGTTTGTTTTAATTAATCTGATTAAATCATTGCAGATTAACCCAGACAGATATGAAAGATAATGATCTGCTTTTGTACACAATCTACTTTTTTTTTCTACCATCCTTAAATCTGATCCCCCCCTCCTCCCATATATCCCAAAAACCCTCCCATGATTCCCCTGCTGTGCTCAGACCCCCTAGGTTAAAAACCACTGGCTGATAAATTAATCAGTGGTATATTGTTAATTCTGATGGCCTTATTCCTGCAGGATAAATTACAGATGAGTCCTTTAGTCTGAAAGACGTCATACCCGAGTGGCGGCCGACCTCGGGGAGGTGTAGTTAGCTAAAGTCAGCAGAGCATGTCTACGCAAAGCGAGCGAAACCCCCGTTCACATACGACCGCGCTCTGCTTACCAGCCCGCCGTCCACGAAAACAACTCAGCTAACCTCTGGAGTGCAGCGTTCACTCAGGCTTTAGAGAAGACACACACACACACACACACACACATAAATCACCTGAGGCCTCAACTGTGCTGCATGCATATCAGTAATGATACACATGAAATTCACCACAAAGCAGAACAACAACTGCAAAGTTTTAAGGGCATAGAAACTCGGCATCTGCTCTGCTTCTGTTTGTTTTAGCTGACTGACTAACGTTCAGAAAAATATGAACAGAAATGGAATAAAAGTGTGGATTATATTGATGTTTAATTAAAAGTTATAGCAGGATTGGCTCTTGTAGAAAATGAGACATTGATTCTGTAAAACTTAAGGGAGACAGATGGTTTATAAATATCAAATCTGACTTTTTCAGACATTTTGAAACCTAAAGGCCTCACAGCTATCAATTTTTACTTCAGGTGGATTATGGGCTGTATGTTTAAAAAAAAAAGTTATATGCATAGCGTTAAATCTTTGCGTTTTTCATACAAGCGACAGCAACAGTTAGCCTCGGTGCTGCTGCGCTGATCTACAGCTGGTCCCATATGGGTTCCTAAGATATTCTGTAGCACGGGCACACAATGGGCACAAATAATTACTGGCGCCATATTGCACACTGTTCCCCTGCTCCTGCACAGATGAACAATTAATACAGCAGATTGAGGAGAAATGCCAATAAAGAGAACATGCCCCGGGGCAGGGTGCAGAAACGAGAGAGGGAGGGAGGTGGTGCTGGAACGTGAACGAGCAGAGTTTTTGGAAGAGTTTGATGATTTTTAGTTGACTGACCTTAATTTCGTTTATAACTAAAACAATTTTTACTCTGTATGCTGCTTTTGGGAATGTCTGAAAGGAATAATGGCGCCTGTTTTGGCGAGTGCAGACCTGTGCTCTGTAAACAGTGAGCTGAGAGGATTGATCATGTTCTTATATTTGTACTCTCAAACTCAAGGGCATTTGGAAACTGAGATTGTCACAGCAACTCATTAAAGGCCAATCCAAAGTCTCTTTTTATGAGGGTCCAAAATAAATTTGCCTCACTTTTTCTGAAGCTTTAAGGATGTAATAGCTTATCCTGCAACTCTTGTGTATCAGTCTAAACAAGAAGGTGGACTCTCGAGTGACTGAATAATAAACTTTTAAATATTAGCAATACTTTGTTAAAAATTCAGGTGCAATGAAACCTCAAAATTTTCAGTAATATCAGCATAATGGTGATGCAAGCTATAGCTGCAAGTTATCCAGCTAGCTACCTTTTGCTAGACGACATTTTCAGTGTTTGACGTGTAAAAGTGGGAAAAGAAACAAACGGGTCTCATTTTATCTCAGGCTACGAAGGCTTCATCCTTCGAAGGATGCTACCCCCAAATTAGTACAAAACTAAAAGCATGCTTGGTGAAACATGAAAACTTGAATCCTAGAAAGAACTAACTTCCTTTTCTAAAAGAACTAACTCACCCGTTTTTCAAAGAAGGAAGGTGAGCTCCAGAAATGTATCGATATTTTACATTTTTAAGCTGTTCATTGGAAATAATAGCCAAACCATGGGCACCATCGGCCTGGTAGAGCTAGGACTAAGAGTGAACGCCACATGTAGAGGTCTTATATTTATTTTCATCGTTTTCTATTCCTGTGTTGCTACTGTAAAGCACTGAAACTGTAGTTTTTACATGTGCTCTGTAAATAAAGTTGGATTGTGTTGTATAGGATTTTTGGCAGGGCAACCATTTTAACTATAGGTGCCGCATACACAACAACAGTATAGTGGCTGAAGAAGAGGTGAGCTGATCATCTGGAGTTAATATTGAAAACTTCTTCTCTAATTGCAGAAATAATGCATTAATGGCACATTTTAGTCGAAGGCAGTCGGTAGATTAAGCAGCAAAAGAGTTAAAAGGTAGACCATTGTTGGTATTGTTGTTTTATTCTGTCATAGCACAGTTGAGGCTTAATGCACACGCACAAGGCTGAGCGTGAGGTCAGCGTTTCACCCAAAACACCGGCTTGGTGTTTACACGAGAACACTGAAAATGGCAAATTCTACTCTGGAGAGCATTTTCAAAAGTTTTCGTTTTCACTCAGCTAAGATGTAGTTTCCGTGTCTTCGATTGACATCCTCTGAGATGAACGTTTCACTAACTCGCTAAAGACTGTGACATTTTTTGTTTGTTTTTTTAAACAATCTGTTTAACTTTTCTCTTAAGTTTGTTGTTGAAATACAGTTTGTATCCCAGTTTTTATATCTTGTGCGTTTCACCCTAAAACCGTTGTTGTATCTTGTTTTTTTCTTTTCCATTCAGGTAATGCACTTTCATTTTTTTTTTTTTTACTGCAAATGAGACAATTTCAAGGCTCTTTGTTCTCATTTTTGTTCACAACCAGACTGGTCTCTGTTTCTAGTCTTCGAGCTAAGCTAAGTTAAGCTAAAGGGCTTCGTGCTCCATCTACAATAACTCTTTTTGATAAAGAAATAAAGGCGTTTCTCATAATCTGAGTTGTAATGTTTGCGTCTGACGGCAGGTATAGCTTTTGTTTCGGGCACTTTTGTTGTGTTGTTTGGCTGAGAGCGGAGAGTCACAGCGGTGGGGGATCGAACATATGAAGAGAAAACATATGTGTATTGTTTGCATGTGAAGCTGGGTGTGAGTTCAGGTGGCTGGTTAACAAGGCGCTTGCTTCTCTCCGAGGCGACATGGGAAGAGAAGGTTATTGTGATGCCAAGTCTGTATTATTGTTACAGTGTAACCAGTGAGACAGGTGTGCGGTGGGTGGGGGTGACGCCACTGGGGCGTTTGCAGACTCACTGAGGAGTTAAAACACACACAAACACGTACACACAGATATTCATCCTGAGATTCACACCTTACAAACACACACACATAGGTGAGAAAGAGAAATGGTGTGTGCGCTCTAAACCATCGTTAACACACTCTCTAAAGCCTCCTCCACAGGGAACAAAGCGAGTCTCATTGCCCTTGTGGCAAACACGGCGCTAACACACACACACAAGTGGCAGAAACAAGCAGGTCGTCTGTGAGAGAAATTGAAATGAGAGGCCAGGTGGGATCACAGCCTCTGTGGCGTTGTATGATTCATATTTGCCTCATTGAAAAGTGCAACACTTCATTTTTAATGTTGCTTTTTAATCAAAAACTGCTTCATTTCTTCTGGAATTTGGGCCATAAGTTGTTTTGAAATCCCTAAAAATCGTCTTGCTTTAAAGGGATTTTTTTTTTTAACAGTGGCGAAGAGAGAAAATTAGTGTTTTGGAGGGAGAGAAGGGAGAAGAGGCTGCGAGCGTAAAAGATGTAATTTAAAAAAGAGAAGATGAGGGGGGAGGAAGGGGCAAGAGAAACGACTTTAGAAGTTTTTAATGAGCCCTGGCACGACTCCAGGGCATGGGTGAGGAGAGGAGGGAGGGAGGGAGTTAAAGGAGGGATGAAGAGGGAGGGAAGGGCACAGGGGAGGGAGCAACAGGGGTGCTGCTGACTCCCAGCAGATGTCACACTGCCGGTGACACCCTGAAACACACACTGACACACACATTTAGACCTTCTCTGTCCTGTGACACCTTTTCACCTTTCGCCTCCTTCCCTCCCTCCCTCCTCCTCCCGTTTATGAGGTGTTAATGTAGCTGAGTGTCACTTCTTCTTGAAGTTATTTGGACGATGTTGAGAATGAGAAGTTGTACTTTTCAAGTGCAAAAATTATGAGAAATGTCATTATTTACTAGCAGATATAATAAACAAGGAAATATATAGATGCTGCTGCATAATTGTAAGTGAATTGTAGTGTCCAATATTCTTTAAAGTCACAAAAAGTCAGATTGTAAAGTCTTATTTCTTTTTATTTTAAGGACCCAAAAACAATTGGCGGGACCGAAATACCACTTATTTTTAAATGACTGGCATATAATGGCATTTGTCCAATCTAAAAAAGGGAAAAACTGGTATATTCTTGAGATTCTTTTGAGGGTACCTGAATGTATCACAAGTTACGACAGCAACATGACCAGAGAAGAGGGACAATTTCATTGACATTGCTTTGATTCTTATGTTTTCTTTGAACATTTTCAGAAAACAAATGGTTTTCTTTAGTTAAATTCTGTAAAAAAGAAATAAAATAAATAATAATAATAATAATAATAATAATAGTTGTACAATTCTCTATGCTTTCCGCAAGCCCAGTTCGAGCCAAGTATGTCACAATTACACAAACAGAACAACGACATGAAACGTAATAAAGAACATGTAATAAAACCATAGACTGTGTAAAACATGGACGTAGTCTCCGTGGTGTCACTCATCTGTTACTGCAGCTCTGGAATTGGGACGAGTGAAGAGTGCCCAAACTCACATCCATTGGGAACCCGTCAGTCACGTGATCTGAGCTGTGGCTCTGATTGGGCAAGCTCTCGATCGCTCGATCTTCCAAACAGCCGAATTAGAAAAAAATTCACCCCCCTCACAGTGTGTGCCGTTCGCGAAATTAGCAATCTAGACAGGAGACAGAGTTTGTACCAGGCTGTAAATACGCCACTTTCGGCTCTGAAAACGGCTTTTTTTGGCTTTGTGTGTACGTGACTTCCAGCCTCAACCAGTCATTTGAGGAACAGCAGCTTTTTAACACTTCCTTGTTGTCTCATTTTTTCAGACTGGAGGTTGCCGCTTGAATAAAACCCAAAATGTAATAACTGGTGAATAATGTAACAAAAGTGCTGAGCCTAAAATGTAATTTAAACAAATGTTGTAAGGAGCCACATTTATAAGGAACATGCAGTTGTGATATGAGGCTCCACCCTCGAAAAATTTGCCGAACCTTGTCTGCCAATGCCAAACAGCCCGAGCCATCAGCAGACCATTTTTACTGCAATGTAAAGGTCCAGTGGAGAAAGAGTGTGCACATGTGATGTTATCTTATCACAAACTTTACATTTGAAAAATACTCAGTCAGTACACTTTTTTTAAACACTGTTGCCACTGTAAGTGTAAAAAATGTTTGATTATCACAACACTAGAAATATTTAGTATTATGAAATTAGGAAATAGAAAAAATATACATTGTTTTGCTGCCTTTGTATAATTTTTTACCCATAAAAAGTCATCCTGGCTTCCTTTATTTTTAAGTATCCTGAAACGCTCTTCTCCACTTGTCAGTTCAATGTGGCTGACATTAAGTCTAGATTTCAGTTTTGGTGTAGCTTCTCCAAGAACTTGTAAACTTTTTAAGAAATATCTGAAAAGCAGAATCCTCTCCTCAGTGCTCTTATGAGTGTTTAAAACTATGTTCATAAACGTGTTCCTGCTTTACCTTGCTCCACAAACCCACACAGATTCAGTAAACATGATTAAAATGCAAACTCTCACACCTTTTTCTCATGCAGTGACCTTTTCTAATAAATAGTTAAGGACCAAATCTTTCTACTCCTGCGTACAGATCTGAATGTTAATCCTCCCCCCTCTCCTCCTCCTCCCCCTCCCTCTCTCTCCCTCTCTCTCTCTCTCTCTCTCTCTCTCTCTCTCTCTGCAGACTCCTTATCATGTGAACCTGTTGCTGGCGGGCTACGATGACACGGACGGCCCAGGTCTCTACTACATGGACTACCTGTCTTCCCTGGCCCCGGCCCCCTTCGCTGCCCACGGCTACGGAGCCTTCCTCACTCTGTCCATCCTCGACCGGCACTACAGACCAGGTCAGTGCGCGGAGACGCCTCAAACATGTTTGTGTTTCTTTTTATTGTTCCTGAGAGGGCAAAGGGAGATGAGAGAGAGAGAAATAAAGAAGATTGTTTTCATCTGCGGAGACTATACGCACTTTACCCTGAACTCACTCACTCACTCTCACAGAATAAAATGATTAATTTGAGAGCAAATGATTCAACTCGAAGCTAAATCATACAACCAGAATAAAACATACTGATGTTTTACACCTCTCTTCTTCTGTGGTGTTTAGATCTGACCCGAGAGGAGGCCGTGGATCTGCTGAAGAAGTGCATTGAGGAAGTAAGTTCAGAAGATTTTAATTTCCAAAGTATAATTACGAATTACCATAGTTAATGAATTATTACAGCTTAAGGTTTATAAAAAATGACAACCAGTGATTTCAATGATCAATCTCTGATAAATTAAACTGAGGAACAACAAAAAAGAAGCCTGAAGTTCCCAAAACATCATTCTTTTATTACTGAATATAAAATTTTTGATAGATACTGGTATTGGATCAGGTCAGTATCCTTCTCAGTTGATACCAAAGCAGAAGTATCGGTGTCAGTATAGGAACATAAAGAGTTGAATAGTGCAACACCAGGAGAAACAACAGGTTTTCCAAGATATCAGTCTTGGGTTGTGCGCGTGTATTGTTTTTGTTTGTTTTTTTTTTGTTTTTTTTGTTTTTTTTGGGTTTTTTTCAGGTAAAAATAGTCAGACTAATTCAAATTGAAGATATAAAAACTGGGATACAAACTGTATTTCAACAACAAACTTAAGAGAAAAGTTAAACAGATTGTTTAAAAAAACAAACAAAAAATGTCACAGTCTTTAGCGAGTTAGTGAAACGTTCATCTCTGAGGATGTCAATCGAAACAAGCACAAGGACATCGGACATCCTTCTAGTCTTTCTTGTCTAAATGTTCCCTAACACAGCAGCCTCAGAGAAGTGGCATTTCGATCTTCTATCCACGGCCACGTGTCCCTCAGAAATGGCAGAAATGGCAAAAAAAGTTGACTTTTGAACTTTGTGAAAAGACAATAACTGCTCTTCAGCTCAAACCCCGACCACTGTAACCTCAGAGAGGAGCCAAGGGGGCCGCTGCTGGTCTAAACGACTGAGGAAAGTAGTTGAGACAAAAGTTTTCATGGGTAGAAATCAGTAGTGGTTCATTTATTGACGCATTGAAGCCATTGAAGTGTGAAGCAGAGACTAAACCACTGACTATGTACATGGAGAACAATATAAAACAAAGACAGATTTTTTAAACAGCTGTCTATAGACTTTACTAATAATGAGGACGCCAGAGGACAAAAAACGAGACAGACCAGACTGTGTGTGGAAAATCTGAGTTTCTGGATCGATACTTTAGATGGATGTGACAGGAGTGAAAGGAAAGCTTGTGAAACATTTTTTGTTTGATGTTTTGTAAATCTCATTACTCAGTTTTTGCTTTATTTATTTTTTTTTGTAACTCATTCCTTGTTTGTGTAGAAAAAACATTATGTTTTCTCAAACCTCTCCCTCTCTCTTTCTCTTTTTCCTCCTGCAGCTAAACAAGCGCTTCATCCTCAACCTCCCCTCCTTCAATGTCCGTTTGATTGACAAGGAGGGCATCCATGACCTGGAGAAGCTCACCTCTGGCGCCAAGTGACCGCTCACTGCTTGACTACCAACCCTCACACCCTCCATTCTTTCTCGCTCTCTCTTTTTTTTTTTTTGTACTGTTGACCTCCTTGCTCTTTCTGTTCCAATAAAAAGTGACACACAGTTGAGATACGAGCTCTTTGTCCCTGTGGTGCTTTCTCGTTACTCTCTAGTCTGCTCATCTGCACATGGAAAGAGAACAGCCTCCTGGCTGTGTACTTTTGCACTTGTACTCTGAGTGTGCGTAATGTACACACTGGCTCATGCTTGTACACGTGTAATGAAAAACACGCATGCATATACAGAGTTACTTTGACAAAAGATATAAGCTTTATATTTTAATTTCCCAAACTCCATCATTGTCTTTCAATTTTATCACAAAGTCAAGAAAATCATAGCTCAGAGCCTTGAAATCATGGATGATTTTGCCTTAGATTTCACAAAAATGTGTGTCCAAATTGTGGTAATTGCTCTCACATATGTGCTGATATTCAAAGGAACCCTTAGATGAAAAATAGTAACATCTTCTTTAATTAAAACAACAAAACAGAGCCTTAAAAGAATTACCATATAGTGGTATCAACACCTCTGCAGCAGTGTCAGTGAATGAATAAACATGACCCGCACACAGCATCAACAGCAGAACGAATGAATCAGGTGATGTTGTACAGGTGTTTAGATTGTGATTCAGTCTGTGTTTCTCTGTTGGGTTTTCAAAACAAATCCACATCCCTCCAGGACGTATATTTATTTTTAAAATATTGTACTCCTTCAATATTTTAGAGCTTCTGTTTATTTTACAGCCAAGTGATGCACAACACAACCTGAATCTAAATAATTTTGAGCCACAATCTGGAGAAAACCGACCTGAAGAAGTTGAAAAAAGTACTGGAGTGAAGTGGTTTGTGTTTTATCAGGTTTCCACTTCAGCAACAAGATGAACACAAGATATTACAGCTTCAAGGGCATTTTTGAGGGCGTGTACATTTAATGGACTCAAAGATTACACGGCACCCTTGCGAGTTCGCACCAAAAATACTGGATGGTGAGACAAGTTAAGATATTTTTGTTAAAGGCCTTGGATGTCACTCATGGAAAACAGCCACCTGCCACCAAGGTGTAACTCAATGACGAACCCTTTAATGTGAAACTACTGAACAGAGCAGGTGTAAGCAAGCAAAGAAAGCATCTCATAGTGTACTGCATTTTGGCCATATTTAGTCCTGGAATGGAGAAAAAGTTGTTATAGGCTATAGATACTCAAACTGGCATATCAACAAAAGTGATAAGTAACCAGAACAGATTAATACGGTGGCCTTGAAGTGCACTTTTGTGTTTGTGTTCTCTGTCTTTGGCTTTGTCATTTTAAGTTTTGCTTTTTTTGTGCTTGCATTATCCTGTATGTTTTTGTTCTTTCTTTTTCTGTTTGTTTACATTTTCCTTTTATTCATGTGTTTGTTTCAAAGTTTAGTAGCCAGCCCTTTAGTGCTACACACAGTCACAGCCCAGTGCTCTGAGACTTATCAGTACCATGTAACGTTGGTGAATCCTGGTTATGTCCTGCCAATGCTCATCTACCAAGCAGAGCTACTGTAACCTCCCTTTCTACAGTTTTATCGGTGGACTCAAGTTTGGAAACTAACAGCTTAAGCCGTGGTTTAGCCTCTTGCTCCTGTTTTAGCCTTTGGCCTGTGCACTATCACTCTCCCATTAAGCTTTCTTTTGTCTCCTCTGTTCTTTTTCTAACAGTCCAACTCCAGTGTCCACTATTAAACTACTAAATAAATCCTAGAAATTGTTTTCAGTAGAGGAAAACACACATCTCTCTTCTCACAGCTAAACTTCGTCAACCGGCGTGGCGTTGTCATAGAGACTTCTACATGTTGTAAATTGGTGCGCTCCAGTGTGACGTGACCAGAAATTATGTTTGGAAATAACCCATTTTAGCTACGATAATCTCATTTTGAGTTGGGGATAATGAGACTTTTTTTTGAAGATCACTGAGAAAGTCCTCACAGTCCCTCTAAATCAGTGATTCCCAACCAGGGGTACATGAAAACATTTGACAATTTATTTCAAACTTGGGAATAATGACATAGGCCACTCAAAATAATATGTGCACTACAACTAGTTTTCCCTGGGAGACAATAACTTGTGGCACTAAAATCTACAATCCTGCTCACCTGTAGACAGGTAAATATGTAGAAATGGTTGAAAATGTCCAGATTCAGGAGGGGGTTCAGAAGAGCCTCTGGGAAACACAAGAAAGAGACCAAACTGTTTTATGTTGAACATTACAAGAGTATATATAACTCAGGCAGGTTGATCATTTTCACTTTGTGTTCATTCATTTATTTATATCAGTGATTTATTTTCAAGGCAACATAATTATTTTTATGTGTAATTTGAGTGAGAATGAAGAAAATGCTAGATAGTAAAGAATTCAAATTAAGTCATTAAAAAAAGATTTTTAGTTAATAATCAGTCTTGTTGTATTCTGCTTTAGAAAAATCATCAACCCGCATCTGTGAGGGGGTTCTCATGGTGTGACAAAAAGGCAAAAAAGGGGGTACGCAAAGCAAAAAAAGGTTGGGAACCCCTGCTTTAAATGATTGTATTGTAAGAAGAAACTGAAACCAACATATTTTGACTGCATACATGGAGTGTTACAGTAGGCTAAACGAGAATACTTATACACAGCTGTAAAGTGGGAAAGCAGGCCAAGCTGGTAACATCACAGCTGAATAGGTGAGGAAGTGTGTAAAGCAGACAGCCTGTGTGTACATGTGTGTGTGTGTGAGAGAGAGAGCCTGTGTGTGTGTGTGGCTCTATAATCACCGTCTCCTCTCTGCAGCACAGACAGGTGATTAATAAACATTAAACAATCCCTCCTCTCTCAAACACGCCGGAATTTGACGGGAAGAGCAGCATATGTTTGCCTGCAGGCACAGGGAGAGATGGAGAGCGGCCCCGCTGAGTGTCAGATAGAGGGAGAGAATAGGGGAGGGGGGTTTGACACAGGAGGGTAATGAGATAGGAGGAGAGAGAGAGAGAGAGAGAGAGAGAGGCATAAGGCAGGTAGAGATGATGAGTGATGTTTGCGGGCAGGCGACACGTGTATGTGTGCGGTCCCTGGACAGCAGTGATTGTGTTGAATATCTCGTCCTGGTTAAATAAAGTGAAGGAGTTTGTAGCAAAAAGGCGAGGGGTGGTTGGTGAGGGAGATGGGAACAGATGGAGGGAACAGAGGTGTGTGCTTCGTGTCAGGTGCGGAGCTCAGTTCAGGGCCGCGGCAGTGACACTGAAGCCGTCTCCAGTGACCCTCCACTGGGGCACTAAATACAAACCAGTCCGTAACTCCTCTAATCTTTCTCTTCTTTTTTGAGAGAGAGTCCCCCAAGAAAGTTTTTCACAAGCATGGTACATGTGTGGTGATAGATTTGAGTTATAAGGCGGTTGCTAAGCAACGTTCTCAAGCTAGATTAACGGTTACCCCTTGGAACCGTTTGTCCATTATTAGCCGGTAAATAGAGACATTATCAATAAAAACTACTTGAAAATTAATTTAAAAACTTAATTTTATTCATAAAACAACAAGACTCACTGCTCATGTGGGCCAATTCGGCTAAATTTCCGTTTAAGCTAAAAGCCAAGTTGCTAGCTCTCTTCGAAATCAGTTGCTACCTTTGTTATTCACAAAAGTAGCACAACTGCCATTTTCCTATCACTTTTATTCTGTAATAAAACTATAAATCAATAGATAATGATGACAACTGCTCTATTTCGAGGAGGAACAGCACATTTCCAAACCTGTATGAGTAAGCAAAAGCTACTGTTAGCAAGTGACCACATCCTTGCTAGCATGGTCACCCCAAACAATAAGTACTACTTTAGACTATTACATTTACTTAAAACTTTTAATCTTGGACATGAAAAAGACCCTTTCTGTGAACGTGTATAAACAGAAGTGCTAGCTAGGAAGCAGTTAAGTGGAATGGTTAGTCTAATTGATAGAAAATTCACTTTGAACTACAAGGATTGCAAAAAAAAAAAAAACACTCAATAGCCATTGAATAGTTCAAAACACAGAAGAAATTGGTATGGGGGTGTCCAATTATATTTTTTTATCTACTTTGTCTCCCTGAACAGAGCATTTTTACTCGCCAATGGTATGTAACAAGGAGTTGTCAAGCTAAAAATTTTGGGACACGTCAATTAGCCACCGAGGAAAGGTAAAGTTTTGATTCTTACTGGTAATCATACAAATATTTAATAATTTATACTAGAAGAACAAGATTTTTTCTGTATGAAATTTAAATTAGGAATCAAATTAAAGCTAATAATAAAGTGAAATGTTGACAATCGTTGGGTTCAGATGAAAAGTGAGTTGTTTATCTATTGATAGTACTGTGAATTATCCTCTGGGGAACATGAAAGTTGAGTTAAATTAATATTCCAGTCTTATCAGAAGAACTTCTGAAAAACTTAGTGAGGCTTTCCTGTTATTGGTACAAGAGTAAAAGTCACCAATCACTTAGGTTGGTTTGATTAATCATCTAGGGAAAATTAATGTTTTTAAAAGCCTACTGACAGCCAAATTAAATGTTGCTGTGGTGCTGTGGTTTGGACCAAAGTGATAGATGTACTGATGTTGCAACACTTGAGCAGTAAATATCAAACTTTTACTGTTTCTAGGGACTCTTTGAATTAAATTATGTTCTTTTAATAGTTCTCAAACCCAAATCAAACCAGCCACATTTGCTATACAAAGTAGGAATCTTAAGGGATTTTAAAGGCTGTGATTGGAGCTTTTTTTTTTCTCACTTTTTTCCCTCCATAATTTTTTTTTAAATATTCAGTAAAAACATTAACAGATCAGAACAGTCAAAATATTTTGTAGTTAGGATTGACATATTCCTCAAGAATCTTTAGGGTTTCGGTAAAACATAAAAAGACAGTTGTTGAACTCCACTGTTCGTTCTCAATTGTTTAATAATATATTACATTTATGCCGTAATACAATAATAATAACAACAGTAATAACATTAATAATAAACATACACAGAAAGTACAAAATGATTTGTGTTATTTTCTTAAGTTACCAACACGCAGCACTTCAAAATAAAAGAAAACAAATCTCCTGTAGCTGCCTTTGACTCCTCCTTTTTTCGCACTCCTTAAAACTCAGTTTCCCATGGCCACCCTTTCGAAAGAACTACATATGGAAGCTGTGCTCGTCCAATCAGGTGGAGTTAAAAGTCTCCAAAAAGTCCCAAGGAGCAAAGAGCAGGTTTGTTGTCTTAGATATGGCTTACGACAATTTCCAGCCGGGTTCAGCCCAAAAAAATTAGTGTGTGTGTGTGTGTGTGATGAAGCCAGTGGGTTTCTAAAACACTGATAAAGGTGACGTGTACCGAAGTTTAAAAAATAAGGTTGAATAATGTGGAATAAATAAAACTATACAGCCATATGTAGGAACTCATCCTGGAGACGCCATCATGACACAAACCAGCTACTGAGAAGAGAGGTCCATGCGTCATGTGGAGTGAGGTGGTTTAGGACACACATTACAGAACAGATATCATCATAAACCCCGCCTCCTCAATAAAAGGGGCCCCGAGGGTTTCTGGGAGGTAAAAGTTTTTTATCCTGAGGGCAAAGGTAAAGAAACAGAGGGACACCAGTCAGTCTTTTCCCCTCTTTTCTCTCCCTTTCTGCCTCTCTTTCACTGACACAGCAGTTCGTCCTCCGTCTACTTTCGGTGCTTCATCTCCTTCTCGTGGTGGCTCTTCCCTCCACCCTCTCCTTTGTCCAGCATTTTGATCGCCTCCATCAGGTAACTCTGGAAGGCGGAGAGCGCAGCACAAATGGCAGGGGTGCCGAAGCCGTGGGTTAGCAGGCTGAAGTGGGTGAGGCTGCCTTGGACGCCGGGCTCCAAGCAGGGCGTGGGTCGACTGCCGCCCAGAGGAGAGCGATCCTGGGACATCAGGTCCATGAACTCCTTACAGATCTCCCTGAGAGGAAGAAGAGAGCAGTAGATTGTTGTAAAATCATTCTGAGGTGATTGAGCATAAAAAACATCATAGTGAGCATGTTAAATAATACAGAGATGAGGGGAGAGGACTCACTTTGTGGCGAGCAGCATACTGCGCCGTGTTGGGAGCTGGTCTGGCTCGCTCTGCCTGCACAGATACTCAGCTGTGGCTCTTGCTGGAAACTCTGTCTCACACACGTAACCAAAGTCCCGCGCCAGATGGACAGCCTCACCTGCAGGAGGAGGAGGAGGAGGAGACGGAAGAGGAGAGAGTGTGTCTGTTAGAAAACAAAATCGTGCACAGTAAAATAATGAATAGTCTGATGCATTAGCTAAGCTTCAGTTCAGATTTAAATCAAATAATCAGCCATAAAAATGCTTTTCAACTCCACACAATCGACTTCTGTGAGCGCCCGGGTCAGGCTGGGTCATGAGACAAACTCTGCAGCCGTTTTTCTCACTTTCACCACTCAAACAGTTCACTGCTCTTTGGCTTTGTGTGGCAGACACACACTGGCTTTTCAAACGACACCCTGTTCATGTGTGTGGCCCCGCACGCGTGCAGCCAGCCGTGCTCTGACTGTTTATTCATGTGTGCTCATGCAGAGATATTTCTATGTGAATATGTGTCTCTTTCTGTCAGCATGTAAGCAGGTCACTGTGTGCGTGGGTTCCTGTGTGTGTAATGTGCGTGAGGATGTATGTGTGTGCTTTTCCCTACCCTCCACCAGAGACGTTAGCAGAGTGACGTTGGCGGCCTTGCGGCGCCCGGCGGGCAGGTTGAGGCCAATCTTCTCCAGACGCTCTCTCAGACAGCGGCCACCATTCTTTGACTTCGCCCTGAGGGAGGACACAGAGACAGAGAGAGAGAGCAGTTTTAGGAGATGCTCCTTCTGTGTGTGTGTGTGTGTGTGTGTATCCTGGCCCTGTGTCTGTTTGTCTTTATGAGATTTGTCATGGTGTGTGTGTGCGTGTGTATGAATTTGTGTGTACATGTAAGTGAATGTGAAGCTGAATCTCTCTTCAGTATGCTCCCTGTCAACACTGATAGGATCTTTTAGTTTTTGGAATGTCTTGCGTTTTTGCTCAGCTTTTCTTGCCTGCTTTTATCCCTGTCTTCATTCTTAAATCCTACATTTAAAGGCATTTTAATAATCGTTGACATAGAAAGACTTAAAGCTGCTCACACCATGGTACCAGTAGAAGAAGGAACAGTCAGCCTCTTGGTTTTGGCAAAACTGTCACAAATATTTTCTTCATGACTCCTTAAGGTAGGGCGTAAGACTTTAAGCCTGTCATTTTGTTTGTCTAGGCCACTAGGGGTTAATCTGACATAATGATAAACCATTAAACAACTGTCCTGCAGTCATCAATAACATAGTTGCTATAATGCTATGTTTTCATTTTCATCAGATAGTATCCAAACATAGTGCACCATGTCATATTGTAAAATATCATGCCCAATTTTAAAGTATTGTATTGTATTGAAACTTATCACATTCTACCTTATTGTATCAAATTACATCTGAATGTATTTGAGTCTAATAGTTTCTTATTGCATCAAATCAGGTTGTATGTTATCATACTGTATTGCATTATATCGCAATACGCTGTGTTGTATCATAGTACATTTTATCATAACATACTTTATTGTGTTGTATTGTTTCGTATGGTTCTGTTTCTCATTGCATCCAACAATGTTACATTATTTTATGACATGTTATGTTGTTCTATTGTATTATGCCTCATAGTACATATCATGCTCTATCTCATTCTACTATGTTTAATTATATTGTAGCATGCCACATACTAGAGCTGCAAGATATTGCCTAAAACCAAAACCTTGATATTTTTAGGCTATATCGTGATACATGACATGCATCTTGATAATCTTATATCTCCTCTAAATCACTATATGAATGTTAAATTCAACTCTTTGATGCATAAAATGACACCAGTGTCAAATTTATATGTCTTAATGTAAAAATATTACATCTTAACAGATTGAAACTGCGTTAAAATGATAAAAAATGACGTAGCAAATGGACTATCCCCATGTATAAGACACAGGATGGGTACGTAGCCAAAACATACCCAGTAGCAAGAATCCCCATGACCACCACATGACCACAATGTAGGCATATAGACAGACTGATGCAGACCCCATGTCTGAAAGACGTGGGTATGTTGACTCCAACCATAAGTACGGAGGCCTTGATAGTCCAAACATCTTAATATGGAAAAAGTGGAGACAATATGTCCTAATGTGTTTCTAATGTGTCCTTTTAATTGTTAGGTATTGTGTTCTATCATGGTGATCACATCTCCGTGTGTCTGGTTGTGGTTCTATTATAGTGTATCACAATGTATCGTGTTTTAACTACTGTCTAAAGTATGTTCTCAAGTTTTTTTCCTTAACACAGAAGTATTTTCTTAACAAAAATTAGGAGTTGAAGTGGGAAAAACTGAAATGAAGTTCCTCATAATGATCGACAGTTATGCATTGTCACCAGAGGAATAGCTGTTTCTCTCAGCTGACAAGAGCTCGTAATATTTACAACACTTCTTTTAATGATGTCCCTTTAAAGTATTTCAGCCTGGAAACCCAAATCATACAGTTGTTCTCTTGCCCCGGGCTGTGGTTCATTAAAAGACATTGCTCCTCTTGTGATTTAGTCCCATGACCCATTTTGGGTCCTCAGCAGAGGCCCCATAGTTAAGTTAAAGCCCATTGAAAGGCTTCGGGAAAATAGGGGGCATGTTCAGAGCAAAGGATGTTTACACCAAGAGACCCTGTCATGTGGCTTGGAGTGTCATAACAAGAAAAAAATACAACTACAGTTTGCACTTTTATTCTCAATACAAAAAATCTACACTGCATTGTTGAGGGGGAAATAGGAGAGAGTGTCTCAGTCATATTACTGTTGTTTCATTAAGACCCCTGAGTGAAGTCCACATTTCCTACAAACCCTGGCTTTGTTTTCTTTTCCGTCTCTTTTTTTTCATTATTTTATAAAAATGAGCAAATACAGAAGAGAACCCCAAACTTCATTCACTGTTGCCTTCGGATTAAAGACGGATTAAATGTCTATTCAGGTGCTTTTGTAAACAACTGTGATGTGAAATGACTGACTGGCTCACAATTTTACAAATGCTTAATGTTAGCTCCTCAAATCAACAAACATCTTCAACAGCGTTTTATGGATGTTGTATCTTTTTTACATAGGTTGACGGCTGTAGAATCACAAGTATGACTGATTCAGCTCATGAGGAAAGCTTTCACTTCTTCTGCTTATTTGGGCTTGTGAGAAAATATTATATCATTTTAAAGCTCCTGTGAGGATTTTTATCTGGTTATGAAAAAATCTGAAATTGTACTGATGCTACTTCATACCCTTAAAGAAAATAATGAAATTAAAACCATCAACAACAAGACTGACTGTTCCTAAAAAAGTATCATTAGTGTTTGCAACAACTAGGAGGGGGTAGCTGTCAGACCAAATGATCAACAGTAGGCCTTCTTTAAAAAAAAAAAAGATTTAAAGTAAAGTTTAAACATAAGGAACGTGTTTGTTGAAGACAGCTGGGGACATATTGTGCACAAGACGTGTAACATTGTCAACAGTAGGAGGTGCAAAATCATGATAAACAGAAAATTCTAACAGGAGCTTTAAATGGAAAGACTTGAACCAACTAGCTGGTAGTTGGACAGCTGTTTTTATCTTAAGTCAAGTTATTTCAGGACTTTTTAGAGCTCCCTTCTTTAACTTTTAGCCCGTCATTTTCGACGCCCTAAGGTATCGTTTTGTCCTTTGTATTTATTTACAGAAAGACACCACTCTTAAAAAATCTGGAGTGATAAAAATGGGAGAAAAATGCTGTTTTAGTCACATGTTGTAAGTACCGATGTATGCAACCTACCCCACAGCAGTGGTAGACAGACATTTGAAATGACCAAATATAGCTCGTCAGTCTTATTGATGATGGTTTTGTTTGCCTTTATAAGTTAAAAAAGTTGAAGTATTGTTTTCAGCCAGTGTTGTAACCATAAAAAAATCCTCACAGGAGCTTTAACCTTTCAAGCTTGTGGAGCTTTAAAGCTGACCAACAAATGACATTTCTCTAACTTGGTATAAGATCTCAGCTCAAAACCAGTCACACCAATTAAAAATGTATTTTGTAATGTCAGGTTTAGGATCTGTTCCTCTTACCTGCGGAGGACTCCACCCAGGAGGGAGGCGTTGAGGCACTCAGGTGGGGAGAGGCGCCGCTGCACTTCCCCGACCGTCACCTTGTACTTGGAGGTGGAGCTGAGAAGCGAGAGGCGACCGGGTACCGAACAGAAAACCTCAGCAGGGTTTGACACAGCTCCCATCCCGAGACCTTCCTTACAGAGGGAGAGGGCTGACAGAGATGAGCCGTTCAGCTTAGAGGGGATTGGAACTGGGGGGGAGACAGGGTTGAGAAACAATAGAAAAGGTTGAAGTTATCAGAACTCAAAGTTTCACAACTTTGCTGCATTTTTTCTTGAGATAAAAGAAGGAATTGCAACAAACATAGGATGCAAAGAAAAAAACCCCAACATGGGTGAATCAAATGCATCACTCTAAACATATGTCTTATTCAGTGACATTTAGTGTTCTGCAAATGAGTGTGAGACAACACTCCTCCTCCCCCCTGATTTATCTATTCAGTGTCATGTTCTCCCCCGTGTCCACAGCTCTAAATCTGGAGCGCTGCTTGTTGATTCTGTTGTTTACACTGCAGGTGGTCACGTTTTAGCTGTGCATTCTCAAATAGCTTCACTTCACAGCTCGAGGAGCTTCGATTCACACTCACTTTTCTGTGCGGCGGTAAAGTTTTCAGACTCTGATCAGTTCTGTGTTTCTTTGGAGCGGAGGGAGGAGGAGCAGGAGGAACACTGTCTTCCTTCAAGGAATTTTACTCATGAAATTGGTCTATAACACAAACTGAGGATTCTTTTCTTTTAAGGAGACAATAAAGATGCTTACTCAGCCTTCAGAGATTTTTCTTGAGTCATTTGTTTGCTTTTCTTCTACTGTGTTAGTAATTTCTATGTGCTAATTAGTGTAGTGGAAAAGTTTTGAGTAAACCAGTGAAACTACACTTGTGTGGGCAGAGATCCTTCAAAATAAAAGCACTGAAAGGCCGCAACCTCTTTACGAGTGTCTATCGACTTCTATACTTGCAGAATGCACCTTATTGCTCTTTTTATTGCTTTTGTTTTAAATTTTGGTTGATATCTTCATTTTCCCTAATTTATTTTACATGTGCCACATTTCTAGACATCCATATTTGAATGTTTTTTCAGTCTAAACAGTAGAAAACTTTTGTCACACTATTTTCTTTTAACTATCATTATAAAAAAAATCCCCCCTTGAAAAAATGACAGTTTGCATTGCTAAATAAACTCACCGCCACTGTATGTTTTCCTTTTTGTATTTGGGGTTCAAATTGTACAAGTTAGGAAAATAAGACAAATACAAAAATCTGGAACAACCAAAAAAATCAATCATTAAAGGTGCTGTAGGAGATTTTTTCCGTCATAAAAAACCTTGGATTCAAAGTGAATGTTTTGTGTCATGTAGGATATAAGAAAGGCGGCACTTGACATTTTACACTGGCATACATTTGAAGTGAGAAAGAATATATTTTAGAGAGAGGGAAGGAGAGGAATATGCCTCGTCCTGCTCCTCGTACATATATGTTTAAATTTGAATATCTCCTCCTTTCTTATCTCCTCCCCTCTACTTTCAAGTTTGATGTTTTCACCATATAGTTGGAAACTTAACCGTCACCTCTCCCCTCACACCGATCAGCTGCTTCTTTACGGTGTCCGCAAGAATCCCCTCGACTACAAAAATCTCTCAAAATCCTCTCATTCCCGAGCAGCGTGTTGATCCGACAAGGCCACAGAAAAAGAGTCTTTCTCCTTTGTCGTCTCTGCCCCTCCCTCTCTTCCCCTCTTTCTCTTATCATCTTCCTCGACTCTCTCTCTCCTGCTTCCCTCTCTTTATCTCCTCCCCGTCCTCTACGCTCTGCCTCGTTCTGTTCTGTTCTGTTCTCCCTGTTGGATTTTGGTATTCATGAGGCCTTTAGGTTCGCTCTGGTATCTGCTGTAAGAGCTCGCCGGGGAGAGCCTCGCTGCGGTAATGGATCAATTCGAAGTGTTTGGCAAACAAGTGGAAAGGCTGTCACGTCATCAAATGAGCGCTGGGTGTGGAGCGGGCGGTGTGAATGGAGCTACGAACTGTTTGAGCTCAATCTTTCTGGTTTTCAGGTCTCTGATTTGGGATGAAAATGTGTAGACATGATTTGGACAAGGGCAGGATTTAAATCAACAGAGTATTGTGACCTTAATTTAAAAACAGGAACAATTTTAGTCTTAAAAGAGCAAGAAAATTCTACATTCTGTTAATACAGTTTCCCAAATAGTCAAGAAGATATGGAGGCCAAACAGGAGACTGTGTCACGGAAACATTAAGAACAAGGCAGCAAAAATATCAAAAATGTAGGTTAATTTTTTCATCATTTATAATGATTATTTTGAAGATGAACTTCTTAAAATCAGAGCAAAGGAGAGTCACTTAAACTCAGCATCACTCTTCTCTTTTAAAAACAAATAATCAGCTCTTTGAAGATAAATAGGCCTCATACTGCCATAAAAGAATTATTCATTTCAAATTAAAAGCTTCACTAACGTAAAAGTCACTTTCTATCAGAAGATCAGTAAGTTTTTTGCCTTCTTTAGGGTACAAGAGGTGTCTTTCAGCTTGTTCCTCCCTTTAACTTTTCCTGAAGTATTACACAGTGAAAAAGGCCGCTCATCAGGGTTCCTGCTTTCTTTCTTTCTTTCTTTCTCCCTTTTTTGTGCATAAAATATGTTCTCACACATGAATCTCACTCCAGAAGCAACAAATCCAACTTGAATTTCCTAATCGTGCCCCTGTGTCTCCCGCAGACTCCGAGTCGGTAATATTAGAGCGATCGTACTCTGCAGAAATTTCCCCACAACTCCTCTTTTATCATGTTCTCCTCCCTTTTCTTCTCTGCCCCACTTCTCGCTCCTCTTCTTCACTGTAATCCCCCCACTACCACCCTACTCTCTCACTCTCTCTCTCTCTCTCTCTCTCTCTCACACACACACACACACACAAACACACACACACACACTCTCATATGACCATGAACAGTTCATTAAGAATGTGTGCCTTTGGGGTGAAGTCTGCAGCTGAGTATTAGAGGACTTCTTGACTTCAAATGAAATAGCAAAACAGAATTATTTATAGTGTGTGTGTGTGTGTGTGTGTGTGTGTGTGTGTGTGAGAGAGAGAGAGAGAGAGAGAGAGAGAGAGAGCGAGAGAGAGAAAGTGGTGTTGGAGGCCCCTAAACACAAAACCCCCTTCAGCATGTATAGCACAATTATATAGGTGCACACTTAGACACAAATGCACACACACACACACACACACTCGATATTTCCCCACTCTCACTCTCACTCTCTCTCTCTCACACACACACTTGTACCTGCATGCACACACACACACACACACACTCACACACACACATGCACACAAAGCTCTTCCACCTCTTACCTTTTTTAATGACAGAGTGGTCGAGGATGCCCAAGGCTGATCCTTCCTCCATTCCCTGTGTCAGACAGACAGACAGTCACTATCATTTATCCACTGGCCTCACACACACACACACACACTTATACACACTGTTATACACACACATGCACACACACATTTCTCTCAGGCCAAAGCAAGATGGAAGGTCCAGCGTTAGCTTTTCCCTCACAGCACAAAAACACTCTGTGTGTGGAGCGAAGAATAAAAAATCTGTTGCTTTATTCGATTTAAAGGCAGAATGGAAAAAAAGATGATAAATGACAGAAGATATTAAAGATAATGTTTTTACAAGTCTACAATAAAACGATTTAATCTGCCGCTCAGATTTGATTAAAATTCCAATTAAATTAGGTAAAATGGAGAGCAGATGATAAATGAACATTTTAGTAGCTTCTGTTAAAACTTCCTATCTCTACACACACTCGATAAACTGTTTTTGAGCATATTTTAACCTTTTGAGACATGAAGTTTAGTCTGGTATCCATTATTTATTTGGGATAGATATAAAAACTAAACTTGGTATTTGTACAGGAATTCATGGGGTTTTTTTTGTGTTAATAGCTAGCTACTAGTTTTTAGTTATAAGTGTTTATAACTACACTGATGTTATTTTTTTTTCACTGAAATGGGTGTAAAGTTGTGACATCACTAAACGATAACACAAGAAGTGTCTCTAAATGTGGCTTAAAGGTCAAATGTGTTTAGGTATCATGGGTCTAAGAGGCAGTAACATAATGTCCACATACATGTACGCTGGGTTTTAAACCGCTGTTTGACACAATTTCAAGAGTTATTTTGTCAGAATTTTGGTTTTCTTTCATAGAATTGCTTGAAAATTATATCGTTCCATGCTGTGCTATTTGCATGTAAAATTAATTATGACTTTTTGTGAAATCATGTGTGTTTTATTGAAATTTATAGCATGAAATAGTTTCAAAACAACATCCTGCCTACATTTTGACATATACCTCTGATAACAACCAGAGTGGGGAAAAAGAATTTCAAATTTCTGCTTTTTTCTACTCCAAAATGAGGTATAATTCTATGTAAATAAGGTTTATCATACCAAATACTACAAAGTGATAAAATATTTTTGAATATGTTGGAAACATCTTCACTGAAAAGGAGAATTTAAAAAACAGAAGAAAATTTTACATCATATACATGTATAATACTTTATAAGCAATATTTCTTTATAAGAAGTGTACAATAGTTCTTGAAGTAAATATGTACATTGGCTACTTTCACCTAAAACTTTTTTGAAATCACTCATAGGCAGTTTATCTCTTTTTTTTTCAAAACCATAAAACCATAGCAATGCTTAAACATTTTATTTATATCAAGATTTTTTTTTTGTGTGCAGCTATATTGCAAGAAAAACAGAAACGTGTAAATTTGTATTTGGTTTCAAAATGTCAAAAAGTCAGCCACCGTAGTTCTTGGAATGGATTAGATTTTTTACGTTTTATTTGATCTTTTCTTTCTGTGCGGATCCCTGAGTCTGATCCTCGGATGTCTCTTTGTGCTGAGCGTAAACGAGCCTTTAAACGCGGAGGATATAATCCATTAATCAAATAAAAGTCCTCGTCATGTGGGAGCGTTTAGCAGCAGCACGCTCGCGCTGACTCCTCGCCTCTCAAACGATTCTTTCTATTAATGGCCGTAAACATCAATTGGTCTCGGTGTTTTTTTTATTTTCTCTTTATTCTTTTTTTTCTATACAGCAGGAGGCAACAAACAGCGTCTGCAGCTGCACCTGCTGCAGGAGGGAGGCTGACTGCTCAATAAAGCTGCTCACCAACAAACTATTCTTCTTCTCACACAATGATAAGAAAAAGTGCAGAGGGCAGGAGGACTGCAGCGCGAGCACAAACACTTTGTCCCCGCGCGAGACAACACAGCACGAGCATCAGGAGAAGAAACAGACCGACAAATGGCACCATGTTGTTTCTTTTTAGGGGAATTCAATCGCAAATTCGAAAAATGTCAAAATTTTCCTGCTTCAAAATTCATTTCAAGTGATTTTGCTTAAAAATTCCGTGTTCAATTACCTTTAACTCTTTTAAATAACGTGTATATGTACAAAAAGACTAAAAAAACGAGACACAAACGACGTCAATAACCATACTCTAAGGATGACGTATTCAAAAGACCGTTGAAATTCAATGTTTATGTTTTCATGAATCACAACTGAAGACAAAAAAAAGGAAGAGTTGGTTTTTTTTTTTAAGATGGAGTTGTTATTCTTGCACAATTTATACTTCAGACGTCACATCTCCATTTCACAATAGTAAACCGATTTTTAAAACTGTTTATAAAAAGGCCTGTGCATGACAGTCTGATGAAGTCTACGCAAATTTTATTGTGGTCATTTAAGTGTTATGTGGATGTTTCTGGCGCAATTAAAAAAAAGCAGAGCTGTAAAAAAATGCATTTTATTGTTTAAATGCAGTGGATTTTAATTAAAGGTGTTTATTTAAAAAATTATTTGAAGTAATGTTGGGCATTGATTACTAATTTTGAGAAAAATAAAGCCACGAATGATAAATTGCCTTCAGGCCTCATCACCAGCATCCTCGCATTTTACAAATAATCCGACACTTTATAAATGACCCTTTTATGTAAATGAATCGGGATAGAGTCGGAATAAAATAGGACCATTAGATATTTAATGCACTAATCCTTTATCGAGGGACTTTTACGCACCGTCTTCCCAGTGCCCTGCCCAAAAACAGTTGAAAAGAATCAGTCACCTGAAGATCCTCCAGGCCGTGGTGTCCCAGGTGCATCCCAAGAGGACCATCCCCAAGCGCGGCTGCACCTTCCCCGAGACCGTGCAGCAGCCGAGGGACAGCTGGGTACTCCCGCCGGGGGTCGAGGCTCAGAGCCCGGTGCGACTGTGACAGGAGCCCCCCTTCCTCGGAGCGCGACCTCTGCGAGTGCCATGCCGCCTGCTGATGCTGATGGATGGAGTTGATGGAGGGGTAGGGGTCTGACAGGTGGGAATAGGCTGAGTCTTGGCTCTGGGAGTATGGAAGGGAGGACTGGGGGTAAGGGGGAGGGAAGTACGGAGGCTGGAAGTCAGAGGCCGGAGTGTGGCAGAGCGGGGGAGCTGAGGAGTAGGCGGCCTGGTTCAGGGAGGAGAGCTGGGAGAGGCGCCCACTCGGCGAAGAGCCGCTTAGTCCGTCTGCGCGGTCCTGAGGAAGATTATAGGTTTTTAAGTCATATTTCCAAAAAAGGAATAAAATAGAAAAATTAATTCAAATGTCAGAAAGATACTTTTCACGCCCAAAAATGACGCGTAAAAATCACAGGAGCTGAAATCATCCACAGACAAAGGTATCAAAATTGCACACTTGAAATGTGCAACACGATTTTAATGCAACACAAAACAGGCATTTCAACGCACTAATGTTTTTTTCCTTTCTTATTTGGTGGATTGAAATAGCAGCGCGGCTTGAAGTGATGCGCACTGGCACAAGACGCCTTTGGCATCGCTGCTGAACAGTGTCAGAAAGGTCACGGCCACCAACAAGCCGCACAAAGGGAAGGGACAGGTATAACACAACAACACAACAACACGCTGCTGAAGGAGAAGGAGGGGGAACACCTGTAAATTATCCGTCAGGGAGGTGTGTAAAAGCGCAACTGGAAATTAAAGTAGAAGAAGAAAAGGTTCATTGAAGCTGACGGCGCAGGGAATCTGATTTGGACTTTACAAGTTTCATCCCTCGTGTCAAAGAGATCCCATGTAGTCCACTAGCCTACATTTCTGCTCACACATCCTGGGTGAAATGGATTTCTCCAAAGCTGGGTCAC
>RPOG01004423.1:9603-42569 GCA_008086565.1 Thalassoma bifasciatum | reverse complement strand
CCAGCACTATAAGACGTCTTTAACGTGCCCTCGGAACTTTGCAATTCCGCCGCCGCCTGTTTTGCACTAGGTTTGGGGTGCCTAATCCCCTTCCCTAATGCAATGTCTAATTTGTTTTTCATGATCTGGTTGCTGTCTGATTACAATTTCTAAAGGTGTAGTTCCTCCAATGCCCTTGGTTACTTTGGCTCCCATCTTGTTTTGTTTTGTTGTAATCTGATTATTATTATTATTTATTTATTTATTTTTATTTTTATTTAATTTTGTATTATTATTTATTCTTTTTTATTTTTTTTCCAATTTAATTTAATTTAATCTTATTTTATTAACTTTATTATTTTTTTTGTTTTATTTAATTAATCAATCAAGCTATTGACCAATTAATCAATTGATTAATCAATTAATCAACTTATTTATCTATTAGTTGACTAATCAATTTCTTAATAAGTCAACCAATAGACAAATCAACCACCAAAGTAACCACTTAATCAAGCAAGTAAGCAATCAAGCAACCAACCAACCACTAGATCAAACAATCAGAAAGTCAATTTAGCTCGGCCGTATCTAATTACTAATTTTATTCTACTTATTTATTTATAAAATTGCTATTGCTAGGTCAGTCTTATTTGGTGATGTATGATGTGACTCTCGATACTTGATTTGCAGTTCACTTTTGGTCAAACCTTTAACTTGTGATTACTTTAATAAGTCAAGTCAGCAGGACAAACCAGTGCTTAATGCAGTATTTTTCCAGAGAACACTAAATATACAGAGCCCGAAATCCCGAGTCTTTTCGTTACTCAACTTAAATGCAACCAAGTTCAATTCGAGTTAACTGGATTTAAGATAATTAGAGCAGATTCAACCAAACTTAATGTAGTTTAATTTTATTTACTTTAATTTTCTCTAAATTAATTTTATTTTAATTTAATTTAATTCAATTTTTATTTTTATTTATTTATTTAGTTTACTTTTATTTAATTCAGTTAATTTATTTGCTTGATGGTCTAATCAAAACCTCTCCCCCCGTGTAGGGTGAATGCAACCACTCCTTCTGCACCCTGCAGAGGTATGCCAACACAAGCCCTAAAATTAGAGGTCGTAACTTGAGCAACAATAGGATTAAATCAACAGTTTGCAAAGTCTAGGCTCCACAAAGCAGTTTGACACCCTTTACAATGGTTTCTATTTCAAGGTTAATTAAAATTTGTTTTATATTTATCAGATGACGCGGTTAAGAACTAGAGCTCCCCTGTAACTATTCAGGAAGTTAATTATAAAGATCAAACTACGGCTTGACACCAAAGATCTATAGGAGACAACCTCAAAAATAGTCCAGCAAAACTAGCCTGTAGCAGACACTTCCAACCACATATGCTATAGCAGATAGAATAGGAACAGCGTGGTATAGTCTAAGACAAATAACTATTTCAAATCAGCACAAGTGAGAGCGGACAGACGCAGAGGCAGCCTCTTTCACCTCTCCCTTCACCAACCTTTATTCTAGCGCACACTCAGACAGCTTCTCTGCCACCCACTGTCCCAAATCCAGCACTTATACTAATAGTTAATATGAAGGCTATTATTTAATGAGATCTTTAATTCTCTAGCAGCAACAACAAACTGAGCAAGTCAAGGGGGGTGAATTGGGTGCAAGATTCTGCTTCACACACACTGACTCCTCAATGTCACATTCTTGGCATTCACACCCTCTCAAGAGCTGCGGTCTTTCACACACACACACAGGACTGGTCACAGACAGGACGCTCACTTGCAAAATCAAAGAAGTTAGGATGTTAAACGGATCCGGATGCTCTAACCCCAATCTAGATTTGCAATGATTGCCCGGCTAATACTTAGTTACACTTTATTTATCGTTTTTCAGTAAGCCACTTAATTTACTCTTACGTCTTTTCCTTATATGTACANACAAATCAGGGCCAGCAGTTGCCTGAATTAAAACACAAGACTTACACAAATACAACTTTTAACACGGCCTTGCGTAAGAGTACTCAAACCTCGCAATGGGAGTGAAGTGTTCACTTAGACCACAAGAAAACAGCTTGTCTATGTAATCCCCAAACTTATGAGCTCATCAAGGGCGCTGACACAAACTGATTTCTGGGCAGTTTAATCAAAGCTAGTCCCTTATTATTCCTAATTCAGCTATCAGAAAGCGGTATCGCATTTATATCATGCTTTTATGATCCAAGCAATTACAATGTCCACATACATGGATGTTGGATCATAAGAGGACAAGACAAATCACCCAAGCAGTCCTTTCTAAATTTGCCTAGAGGGTGGGATTCAATCCCCATGCAAGTAAAAGCCCCCTAACTTACGAATCCAGCTGACAGAGAGCCACACCTCTCTAACTTTAAACAGGGGTACACGCAAAACTGATCTGTAAAAATCTATAGACACAAGATTACTCAAACTTCAAGGCCAATCATTGAATAAGCACTTTACTCAGTCACTATGTGATTCAAATTTCCTACACGGGCACAATCGGGGTATACAAAGCCATCCAGATCATTCCCCCCAGGAAAATTAAACACGCGACTAACCAACATACAATTACAATATGTAGTAAAAGCTCATCCATACGTTACAACAGTCAGACATTAAACATAAAACATATACNGAGCCTTGTCCTTGGACTTCAGCTCAGGAGCCTTGTCCTTGGACTTCAGCCCAGGAGCCTTGTCCTTAGACTTCAGCCCAGGAGCCTTGTCCTTAGACTTCAGCTCAGGAGCCTTGTCTGTAGACTTCAGCCAAGGAGCCTTGTCTGTAGACTTCAGCCCAGGAGCCTTGTCCTTGGACACAAGCTCAGGAGCCTTGTCCTTGGACTTCAGCTCTAGAGCCTTGTCCTTGGACTTCAGCTCAGGAGCCTTGTCCTTGGACTTCAGCCCAGGAGCCTTGTCCTTGGACTTCAGCCCAGGAGCCTTGTCCTTGGACTTCAGCACAGGAGCCTTGTCCTTGGACACAAGCTCAGGAGCCTTGTCCTTGGACACAAGCTCAAGAACTTTGTCCTTGGACACAAGCTCAAGAACCTTGTCCTTGGACACAAGCTCAAGAGCCTTGTCCTTGGACACAAGCCCAAAAGCCTTGTCCTTGGACACAAGCTCAGGTACCTTGTCCTTGAACATCAGCTTGAGAACCTTGTCCTTGGACTTAGGTTCAAGAGCCTTGTCCTTGGACACAAGGCTAAGACCCTCAAACCTGGTTATAAGGTCCTCAACTTGCATGTCCTTGGATTTAAGCTCAGAAGCTTTACCCTTGGACATGAGTTCAGGAGCCTTATCCTTGGAATGAAGGTCATAAGCCCTGTCCTTGGGCACAAGTTCAAGAGACTTGTCCTTGGACTTGGGTTCAAGAGCCTTGTCTTTGGACTCAAGACTTAGAGCCTTTAACCTGGTAATAAGGTCCTCAACCTGCATGTCCTTGGATTTAAGCTCAGAAGCTTTACCCTTGGACATGAGTTCAGGATCCTTATCCCGAGATTTAAGGTCACAAGCCTTGACCTTGGACATAAGTTCAAGAGCTCTGTCCTTGGACAAAGGTTCAGGAGACTTGTCCTTGGACTTAGGTTCAGGAGCCTTGTCCTGGGACTCGAGGCTAAGAGCCTTAAACCTGGTTATAAGGTCCTCAACCTGCATGTCCCTGGATTTAAGCTCAGAAGCTTTATCCTTGGACATGAGTTCAGGAGCCTTATTCCTGGATTTAAGGTCACAAGCCTTGTCCATGGACTTCAGCTCAGGAGCCTTGTCCTTGGTCACAAGTTCAAGAGCCTTGTCCTTGGACTTAGGTTCAGGAGCCTTGTCCTTGGACTTCAGCTCAAGAGCCTTGTCCTTGGACTTCAGTTCAAGAGCCTTGTCCTTGGACTTCAGTTCAGGAGCCTTGTCCTTGTACACAAGCTCAGGAGCCTTGTCCTTGGACACAAGCTCAGGAGCCTTGTCCTTGGACACAAGCTCAGGAACCTTGTCCTTGGACACAAGCTCAGGAGCCTTGTCCTTGGACTTCAGCCCAAGAGTCTTGTCCTTGGACATGGAGTGATGACCCTCAGTCTTGGAGCCGGAGCCAAGACCCCGTTCCACAGACTTCAAGTTACCTGGTACACTGAACTCGACCTCCATGTCCTCAACCTCAGACAAGGAGTTGCCTTGTTCGTAATACTCAACCTCCATGTCCTCGACCTCTGACTCAGGGACAGGTCCCTGGTTCACTGACAGACCATTAGAAGCAGCAGGAGGAGCAAGCGCAGAAAGAGCAGCAGTAAGAGGAGGAGGAGCAGAAGGTTGAGCAAGGGGGTCAGATGCAGGGACAGCAGAGGGAGAAGGAGCAGCAGGAGGAAGAGTGAGAGCAACAGGCGCAGGAGGAAGAGTGAGAGCAACAGGAGCAGGAGGAAGAGTTAGAGCAGCAGAGGGAATAGGAAGGGCAGCAGGAGCAAAAGGAGGAGCTGCAGCAGGAGGAGCAACAGGATGAGGAGCTACAGGGTTGGGGGGTGGAGCCAGATGAGGAGAAAGACTGGCTGCAGTCAGAGCAGGAGGTCGAAAGTGTCCTGAGAAAGAGAAAAAAACACCACAAAGTTTAAATAATATGTTCATCTATTAAAGAGAGTGACACACAAACTTGTCAGACAGAAGTGATATTTGCTTTTTCCTTCAATAATCCCATATTCACAGTTACTGTAGAAGACCTGCATGTTAGAACATCTATAAAAACAACATGATTCAATAAGAAACTATTGAGAGTAAAGCTGCATATTGATCACATGAAAAAGTGAAATACAGCAACTGAATCAAGATGTTTGCCTCAAGTGTGGTTTAGAAAAAAGAATAGTATTAAATATAGTATGTATAATTTCGTTCCCGAATAGTTATATTCGAAGTTAGTACGTACACACCCTCATCGACCGGAACATCGACTAAAAAAGTTTGTGAAAAGAGGTGTAATTTCTAGTTTTATGTTTTATTTAGTCGGTAAAACTTCTTATGTATTGTTTATTAATCTGTTCTTAATGTGATAATCTTTGTATTTTCTAACTACTCAACAGCCAAACAGGTAAGATAAACTCTCACAAAAGTCTCCAAGATGCAAACAATAAAAAGCTCCAAATATATTTAAAAAAGGCTCATTCATGATCTTTGATTGTTGCATTTTTACAGCTATTTGAAAAAAAATCTGATACTAGTAAACTTTAATAAGGACTTGTTGTAAAGTCTTTGCACGTTTGCTATTTCTTCAAAATGCTTTCTAAAATCAAACAGGTCAAATAAAACCTTCAAACAGTCTAACAAGTACAAACAAGAAAAAAATCTCCAAACGTATTTTAGCATTATTTTAAAAAAGGCCTATATGCCTTCTTTGATTATTACATTTGGACAACTAATTGAAGAAGTTTTATATTGCAGACTATAATCTGATTTTTTTTTCAGTTCACATTTGTGAATTTGTTTTAATTGTGTTTAATCAGTTAGACAGGTAAACTATTAACTATCCAAACAGTCTAATGAGTGATAAAAGTCTCCAAAATATTTAAGCATCAGTCAAAAAAAAGCTCATTCCTCATATTTGATAATTGCATGTTTACAGCTATGGAGCGCTGAATGTAAAAAATTCAGTCACTGTTAAATAGGCAATACTTTGTGAACATTAAGTTCACTTTTCTCACATTTAGCTCAATTTTCTTTCATTTAAAACAGAAATTCATGCAAAACAGAATGATCTATATACTTGTTAAAATATGCACACATAAAAGATAAATGTAAATCTAAATGCTAAATCTAAATGCTAAATCTAAATATCAAATCTAAATCTAAATGCTAAATCTAAATATCAAATCTAAATCTAAATGTTAAATCTAAACCTAAATCTAAATCTTAATGTTAAATCTAAATCTAAATCTGAATGTTAAATCTAAACCTAAATCTGAATCTTAATATTTAATCTAAATCTAAATCTTAAATCACTTGCTAAGTGTAAAGCTTAATATTCAAAAATTATGCTAAGTAGGCTGTTGGCACCTGTTTTCCACAACACTTGCATTACATCGGATCACCCAATGAGAAGCGGTCAATTGGGTGGGCGGGGCTGCATGGTCCTACATATTGCAAGGGGTGTGTAGAACAGGGGCTAACCTGCCTACTTTGCATAATTTCTGAACATTTAATTTAAGATTTAGCATTTAGGTTTAGCATTTAGATTTAGATTAAGCATTAAGATTTACATTTAGCATTTATATTTACATTTAGATTCAGATTTAACATTAAGATTAAGATTAAGCATTTATATTGAGAATTAACATTTAGATTTAGAATAAGCATTGGGGTTTAGCCTTTTGATTTAGATGTAATATTTAAATTTAGATTTAACATAAAGATAAGGATTAAGCATTTGGATTTAGAATTTACATTAAAATTTACATTTAACATTTAGATTGAGAATTAGCATTTAGCATTTAATTTGAGATTTAACATTTAGATTAATTATGAACATGTAGGTTCAGATATAGCATCTAGATGAAGCATTTAGGTTTAGATTTAGTTTTCACATTTAGATTAGGATTACTTATTTAGATCTAGTATTTAGATTTAGAATTAACATTAAGATTTAGCTTTAACATTAAGATTTAGATTAAGCATTTAGATTTAGCCTTAAGATTTAGATTTAATTTTGAGATTTAGGAATTAGATTTTACAGTAAGATTGAGATTAAGCATTAAGATTTAGAAATGACATTTAGATTTAACATTTAGATTCAGCATTTAGATTTCAGACTGTATTGAGACCTTGTTTACTTGAAGGTCAACATTTGTGATCTTATTTGATGATGTTCAAACCCCCACGGAAGTCAGATCAACTCTCCTAAAAGTCTCTTAAGTGCATAACCAAAAACTACTCCAAACAGATTTTAGCATTTTTTTTTTTTTTTAAACTCATTTTTTATCTTTGTTTATGACATGTTTACAGCTAATAGAACAAATTTGATACATGCAGACTTTATTAAAGACTTGTTTTCCTGTCAGAGAACATTTGTGATCTTATTTTATATTGTTCCAACACCCAAACTGGTCAAATAAACTCTCTTAACAATCTCCAAAGAGCAAAAAACAACAAAAACATCCAAACATATTCAAGCATCATTCAAAAAAGTCTCATGTGCTTTCTTTGATAATTGCATTTTTAAACCTATTTGAAGAAATTTTATAATGCAGACTATGATTGCAATTGTTTTCTAGCCAGTGCACATTTGTGATTTTATATCATGATGTTCAAACACTAACAATCTCCACACACATCTTTGATTATTGCATGTTTTCAGCTAATTAAAGAAAGTTGATAGGTTCAGACTCTATTAAGGACTTGCTTTCTTGTCATTGAACATTTGCAATCTTATTCCATGATGTTACACTGACAGTCTCCAAGGGGCAAACAATAAAAAAGCTCCAAACATATTCAAGCATCGTTTAAAAAATTCTCCTTTGCCACCATTGATTATTGGATTTTTACAGCTATTTGAAGAAATCTGCTTCTTTGGATTTTAGTAAGGACTAGTCAGTGCACATTTGTCATTTTGCCTCTGCTTGTTGCTTTTGGAAAGCAAAACAGGTCAAATACACTCTCCTACAATCTCAAATTCCAACAATAACAACTCCAAACACACTTTTAGAATCATTCAAAAAGAGGCTTATTCACCTTTCTGCATTTTTACATCTAATTTAAAAGAACTTTACATCACTGACTGTAACTGGGACTTTTTTTTCTAGTCAGTGCACATTATGTGGTTTTGTTTCATAATTTTTGAACAGCTAAGTGGGTAAAAAAAACTCTCCGAACAGTCTCCAAAGTGCAAAAAAAAACTCTAAACATACTTTAGCATCATTTAAAAAATGCCTTATATGCCATCTTTGCTTTTTACATTTATACAGCTAATTCAAGAAATTTTAATCACAGGCTACAATTGGGGCTTGTTTTCTAGTCAGTGCACATTTGTGGTCTTACTTTATTAAATTCCAACAGCTAAACAGGTAAACTAAACATCACAAACAGTCTAACAAGTGCAAACAATTAAGAAATCCAAACATATTTGTAGCAATATTCAAAGAATTGGCCCATTACCCTACTTTGATTATTGAATTTTGGTGGCTAAGTTAAGAAATATTATATAGCAGGCTAAAATTGGGTTTTTTTTTTTCTATTCTTATTTCTTATCTTATTTTATAATGTTTAAACAACTTAATGGGTAAAATAAACCCTCCCATCAGTCTTCAAAGTGCAAAAAATATAAAATCTCTAAACATACTTTAGCATCATTCAAAAATACCTCATATGCCATAGTTGAGTATTGCATTTTTGCATTTTTGCAGCTAATTAAATTAATATTTATCACAGACTACAACCAGGGCTTGTTTTCTAGTCAGTGCACACGTGTGGTCTTATTTTCTGATGTCCCAACAGCTCAACAGGTAAACTAAACATCACAAACAGTCTAACAAGTGCAAACAATAAAGTCTCCAAACAAATTATAAGCTTTTTTTTTTTTTTAATGGCCCATTGGCAAACTTTGATTAATGAATTTTGATGGCTATTTGCAAAAAGGTACATGGCAGACTATAATTGGAATTGTTTTCTAGTCTGAGTGCCCTTATTGGTCTTATTTCATAATGTTTTAACAACTTAGTGGGTAAAATAAACTCTTAAAACAGTCTCCAAATTGCAAAAACACAAAATCCTCCACACATACTTTAGCATCATTTAAAAAATGCCTTATCTGCCACCTTTGCTTATTACATTTGTACAGCTAATTAAATTTATTTTTAATCACAGACTACATTTGGGGCTTGTTTTCTAGTCAGTGCACATTTGTGGTCTTATTTTATTATATTCCAACAGCTAAAAAGGTAAACTCAGCATTACAAACAGTCTATCAAGTGAAAACAATAAAAACTCCAAACATATTCAAGCATCATTCAAATAATTGGCCCATTACCGATTTTGTCTATTGAAATTTGATGGCTTATATGGCAGGCTATTATTGGAATTTTTTTCTAGTCAGTGAACATTTGTGATCTAATCTTACAATATTTGAACAGCTTAAAGGGTAAAACAAACTCTTCCATCAATCCTCAAAGTGCACAAAATATAAAATCTCTGAACATATTTAAGCATCATTTAAAAAAATGCTTCATAGGTCATCTTTGAATATTGCATTTTTGCAGCTTATTAAATTAATATTTAATCACAGACTACAATTGGGGCTTGTTCTCAAGTAATGTCATATTTGTGGTCTTATTTTATTATAATCCAACAGCAAAACAGGTTAACTCAACTTTACCAACAGTCTTACAAGTGCAAACAATTAAGAAATCCAAACATATATGTAGCAATATCTAAAGAATTGGCCCATTAGCCTCCTTTGATTATTGAATTTTGGTGGCTAAGTTAAGAAATTTTATAAAGCAGGCTTAAATTGGGGGGGGGGTTCTATTCAGTGCACATTTATGATCTAATTTTATATTGTTTGAATGCAATATCTAAAGAATTGGCCCATTAGCCTCCTTTGATTATTGAATTTTGGTGGCTTATTGAAGAAATTTTATATAGCAGGCTATAATCGTTTTTTTCCTAGTCAGTGCACATTTGTGATCAGAATTTATTAAGTTTGAACATCTTAATGGGTAAAATAAACTCTTCCATCAGTCTTCAAATTGCAAAAAAATAAAAAATCTCCAAACATATTTTAGCATCGTTCATTAAATGCTAATTAGCTTTCCTTGATTATTGCATTTTGATGGCAAATTTAAGAAATTAGACTTTTTTTTAGGACTTTTTTCTAGTGAGAACATATTTGTGGTTTTATTTTATTGTACTTAAATGAAAATCGTAAAGTTCCTGGCATGAAAAACCATTTTATATCAAGTCAACTTGAAGTGAAACCATGTCCTCAAAACCTGTTAGCATTAGAAAATTTTCATTTACTGACTTTAAAAGCAACCATCCAACATAAATGAGCCAAACCTTCAGGAAATAGCCTGAAACAAGTGACTATAATTGGAATTGTTTTCTAGTCTGAGCTCCTTTTTTGGTCTTATTTCATAATTTTTGAACAGCTAAGTGGGTAAAAAAAACTCTCCGAACAGTCTGCAAAGTGCAAAAAAAAAACTCTAAACATACTTTAGCATCATTTAAAAAATGCCTTATATGCCATCTTTGCTTATTACATTTATACAGCTAATTCAAGAAATTTTAATCACAGGCTACAATTGGGGCTTGTTTTCTAGTCAGTGCACATTTGTGGTCTTACTTTATTAAATTCCAACAGCTAAACAGGTAAACTAAACATCACAAACAGTCTAACAAGTGCAAACAATTAAGAAATCCAAACATATTTGTAGCAATATTCAAAGAATTGGCCCATTACCCTACTTTGATTATTGAATTTTGGTGGCTAAGTTAAGAAATATTATATAGCAGGCTAAAATTGGGGTTTTTTTTCTATTCAGTGCACATTTATGATCTTATTTTATAATGTTTAAACAACTTAATGGGTAAAATAAACCCTCCCATCAGTCTTCAAGGGGCAAACAATATAAAATCTCTAAACATACTTTAGCATCATTCAAAAATACCTCATATGCCATAGTTGAGTATTGCATTTTTGCATTTTTGCAGCTAATTAAATTAATATTTATCACAGACTACAACCAGGGCTTGTTTTCTAGTCAGTGCACACGTGTGGTCTTATTTTCTGATGTCCCAACAGCTCAACAGGTAAACTAAACATCACAAACAGTCTAACAAGTGCAAACAATAAAGTCTCCAAACAAATTATAAGCATTTTTTTTTTAATGGCCCATTGGCAAACTTTGATTAATGAATTTTGATGGCTATTTGCAAAAAGGTACATGGCAGACTATAATTGGAATTGTTTTCTAGTCTGAGTGCCCTTTTTGGTCTTATTTCATAATGTTATTACAACTTAGTGGGTAAAATAAACTCTTAAAACAGTCTCCAAATTGCAAAAACACAAAATCCTCCAAACATACTTTAGCATCATTTAAAAAATGCCTCATATGCCACCTCTGATTATTACATTTTCACAGCTAATTAAATTTATTTTTAATCACAGACTACATTTGGGGCTTGTTTTCTAGTCAGTGCACATTTGTGGTCTTACTTTATTAAATTCCAACAGCTTAAAAGGTAAAATCAACATCACAAACAGTCTAACAAGTGCAAACAATAAAAAATCCAAACATATTTTTAGCATCATTCAAAAAATTGGCCCATTATCTGACTTTCATTATTAAATTTTGATGGCTTATTAAAGGAATTTTATATGGAAGGCTATTATTGGAATAATTTTCTAGTCAATGCCCTTTTTTGGGTCTTATTTCATAATGTTTTAACAACTAAATGGTTAAAAAAAACTCCACGAACAGTCTTAAAATTGCAAAAAACACAAAATCCTCCAAACATACTTTAGCATCATTTAAAAAATGCCTTATATGCCACCTTTGCTTATTACATTTGTACAGCTAATTCAAGAAATTTTTAATCACAGACTAAAATTGGGGCTTTCTTTTCTAGTCTGTGCACATTTGTGGTCTTATTTTATTATATTCCAACAGCTTAAAAGGTAAACTCAGCATTACAAACAGTCTATCAAGTGCAAACAATAAAAACTCCAAACATATTTTTAGCATCATTCAAATAATTGGCCCATCACTCTACTTTGTCTATTGAAATTTGATGGCTTATATGGCAGGCTATTATTGGAATTTTTTTCTAGTCAGTGAACATTTGTAATCTAATTTTACAATATTTGAACAGCTTAAAGGGTAAAATAAACTCTTCCATCAATCCTCAAAGTGCACAAAATATAAAATCTCTGAACATACTTAAGCATCATTTAAAAAAATGCTTCATATGTCATCTTTGAATATTGCATTTTTGCAGCTTATTAAATTAATATTTAATCACAGACTACAATTGGGGCTTGTTCTCAAGTAATGGCATATTTGTGGTCTTATTTTATTATAATCCAACAGCAAAACAGGTTAACTCAACTTTACCAACAGTCTTACAAGTGCAAACAATTAAGAAATCCAAACATATATGTAGCAATATCTAAAGAATTGGCCCATTAGCCTCCTTTGATTATTGAATTTTGGTGGCTAAGTTAAGAAATTTTATATAGCAGGCTATAATCGTTTTATTTCCTAGTCAGTGCACATTTGTGATCAGAATTTATTAAGTTTGAACATCTTAATGGGTAAAATAAACTCTTCCATCAGTCTTCAAAGTGCAAAAAAATAAAAAATCTCCAAACATATTTTAGCATCGTTCATTAAATGCTAATTAGCTTTCCTTGGTTATTGCATTTTGATGGCAAATTTAAGAAATTAGACTTTTTTATGACTTTTTTCTAGTGAGAACATATTTGTGGTTTTATTTTATTGTACTTAAATGAAAATCGTAAAGTTCCTGGCATGAAAAACCATTTTATATCAAGTCAACTTGAAGTGAAACCATGTCCTCAAAACCTGTTAGCATTAGCAAATTTTCATTTACTGACTTTAAAAGCAAACATCCAACATAAATGAGCCAAACCTTCAGGAAATAGCCTTAAACAAGTGAATTAAAGACTAAAAGTAATTTTATTATGTATATGAAAGGATGTCTCACTAGCACAGTCGGTGGGCCTTCGCTTGACCGCAGTCCGCTGAGGCCGGGGGTCCGCACGGGGTCCGGGGGAAGCCATCTATCCGCTGGAAGTCCTTTAATCCAGAAGGTGGTCGCAGGTGTTCTTCTTCTCAGGTGTTCTTCTTCTCAGGTGTCCGGGAGTCCGATTTCAGCTGAAGATTCAAGCTTTTCTAAAATATCTTCTTTTCGCAGAGAGCTTTGTAGCAGGGCTGACAGCAGTCAAAATTGTTTTCGCAAGTGAAAAGATGCGAGTTTGGAACGTGAAGGTAACCTGGGCCGAGGGGTCACGTCACATGTTGCCATGGTTTCAGCGCGTGATTTCGGTACGGAAGGTAAAATAAACGCGTTAAATCATCGACTTTGCGGAAATTAATGTATTTAATGTGATTGTTTTTCAATCTGTAGTTAAACTTCAGCTCAAAAAGAATGACTTTAACTTTTTTATTAAAAATAAAATAAATACTTTTTTGAAAATTCCTCCCATTACGTCATCATCACCCGCAGCCTTAAATAATTGGGGGGGGCTAAAATTTGAAAAAGAAAAAGGAAAAAAAAATAAATTAAAAATAACACGAAAATATTTATAGCGTGATAACTCTGTAAGCCCTAACCAGGGCCAACAATTCTTTACTCAGGATTACTTTTCAAAACCTTTACAATATTTAAGTACAGTGAATTCCATCCAGGCATCAACCACCGTATCGTCTTGATTGAAGTTATTGTCTCAGCAATAATATGCAGCCTCATTGCCCTAACAATGACAAAGATCACCTCTAGGACGTTCAATCCTCATGAATGATCGCACAAAATCACCTCTGTGGGAGATCAGAGCCGGGCTGAGCTCTCCTGAAGCTTTAACCTGCAGGTTCATACAGAGATGATGCTCACAGAGTCCATTATAAAACTACAGGATTGATGGATTGACTCCAGAATAACTCATAAAAGCATTTTAAATGTCCACATCCACATAGTGTGTTTGGGGGTTAATATTAGAGGCAGTGTGTTCACACCCAGACACACCCAGACATACCTCTTCATCTTTGCCTGCTGCATGCTTTAAACAGCTTTCTGTGCAGCCTGTTTTCCTGCACATTGATCCTGAATTTGCAGTGATTTAAGTCCCTGCACCAGACCTCAGTCATCGCCTCGCTCCATAACAAAGACATGATGCCTCATTAAATGTGCACACGAGGTGCAGTTTACCCACTCCTGCAGGGAGCAGGTTTTATCTGAATGAAGTCTGCCAGCAGAGAATCATGGGTAGAAAATAATGAATCAGAACAAAGCAGCCGAGGAATCAAAAGGTTTCCTTAAGGTTGGTTTGTGTTTGTGTGTGTGTGTGTGTGTGTGTGTGTGTGTGTGTGTGTGTGTGTGCGTGTGAGCCTCTTCTGTGGGCTCTCTGTGCCGTGAGGTAATTAAGCAGTGGGACACTAAAAAAAGAGCTGCTGGTGTCTGATTTACGGGATGAAAAGAGGAAGCTGGACAAATGTCGGTTTGTAAAAGAGGAACAGAGAGTTTCTCTTTCTCAACAGACAGACAGACAGATGAAAATGACTCCACAACTACCAGGTTATTTTTGACTGGTTTCATCTGTTCCGGGGTTTTTATTTGGAGATTGACAAACAGACTGTAACAGCTTTTTCAGTCAATCACTGTGTGAATTAATGCAGGTTTGCTCCAGTTTAAAGTATGTGACCCTTATTTTGATTTGACATCATGTTCCTCTCAGATAAAGATGGATGCCATCCTCTTCTTTGTCCTTCAGCTGAAAAACAGACCCAGAAGAATCATTTTTGTTTTTCCTCCAAACAGTTCAAACCTGTTGTCACCTCGTTTCCAAACTGTGGGTCTCACAGAGATGTGTCTTATTATAATATTTATCTCTGCATGTGTGGAGAGTGTTTTCCATTAAAGCTGTTAATGCATCACTTCCATCACTCAGCGCAGCAGGAGGAGAGCTGCGCTCTGCTCATTGACACGCCTCATGACAGGATTTCTGTTCCACTCAGAAAGAGCCCACAGCTCTTTCAAGTTACTCAGACTTTTTTTACTTTGTTAAGCTATTTCTGAGTTTAATATTTGAACAGATTAGTATTTGAGCCAGACCAACAGGATCATATTTAGAGTTTTTTCCTCTCTCACTGTAACACATCAGTGCCCAGCATCAATAAACTAAAGTCATCACTTTCCTTGAGTATCATGTGCTAACACAAAGATCCTCAGCCACAAATGTGAATAAACCAACATCTGGAAATGTTCCCGGACAGGTAAGCCAATCTCTCTGCTTCTCTGAAATGCTTCAGGTCAGCTGTTTGCAAAGAATATCCAGAATGTACAACTCCACTCCCAATGAAGTTGGGATGTTCTGCAAAACGTAATTAGAAACAGGATACAATGATCTGCAAACTCTGTCCAACTTTTTTCAATTGAATATACGACAAATACAAGATATTTATTGTTCATACTGATAAACTTTATTTTTAGCAAATATGTGTGGCGTGGGCTATGCGGTCAACCCAAATTTAGGTTTTTAGCAGTCTAGCGATGATTTACAAACACAAATTGTCAAATATGCCAGGCAGCGCCACCCTGGGAATTTCACCCAGACAATTAACTTTACAACACATGAGGGAAAAGAAGAAACACACAGGTCCGTTATACCAATGAGGTTTGACATGTGGTTCCGAATGTAATAAAAAACATTTTTTATTTTGAAGTCAATTTTATTAAGTTCTTATTAAAACACACCATTCACACAAAAGCAACAAAAAGGGAAGTGAACAAAAAGAACTAATTCAAGTGCTGAGGCTTACCAGTGGATAGGGCTAGTGAAGGGGAAGGAATCCACCAAAAAAAATCAAAAAGCACCCAGGCACACGTGACACACACACACAGGGTGGTGAACAAACCAAATCCTGGGGACACACAGCACACCAAAAAGGGAGAGATACCACCACCCGGCACCAGCACCAGCACCACTGGCCCTCAGCAACTGAAACAAAGAAATAAACAATTAATGGGGTTGAATAGACAAACACAATGAATACAACAAGCTATGAAAAAGAACTAATTCCCAAACAAAATACCCAAAACTAAGTAAGAAAATCCCCAAAACAATATTGTAAAATGAAACGAAAGGAAAGAGAAATTCTTACACAAAAGGAACGAAACCAAAATAAGGATAAAGCCCTGAAAAGTAATATAAACAAAAAGAAGGCTAACTATACCAATTACTTAAACAAAACAAGAAGAACTACATCAGATAACCCAACCAAAAGAAGAGCTAAACTAAATCTAAACAAAACAAAAATAATACCAAATAATCCCAAACTTAAAGAAATTTTTTTTTCCGTGAATTCGATCCTTCAGTCATACTATTCAAAGTTCAAGTTAAAATCAATTGAGCAGTGTACTGCGGTTTGCACCCTAAATGATTATCAGCGGGCTGAGCAGTCGCTTCACATAAGCAGAGCAGAGCAGCAGCTCCCAGAAAGCAGTGAAGACAAAGCACGAAGACAAAACAGCAGCGCTCCATAATCAGCTGGTGACGTCACACTCTCTGCTTCACCTGAACAGACAGTAGTGTTAGCACAGTTGAAAGCCAACAATGATGCAGTTGCGACCTACGTTATAAACTTCACCTACCTCCACACACACGCACAAGAGGAGGGAGGGAGAGAGAGAGCCAGCAGCAACAGGTGTCCACCCGTGATCACACTGACGTTAGCCGACTAAGCATGCACCGTTTAACGCAGAGAAAGAGGGCGACGGAGAGGAAACTCACCACCACAAACCGGAGCAAAGACGCACAAGCCTGGAGCACGCGGTCGCCCTGACGCAGCACACCGGAAGCCAGCGAAAGCAGAGAGGAAGAAGCAGGGGGAAGGCCACTACTTAAGTTCTCTCCCCTTCGCCATGATTGGCCCAAAGAGGCGCCCCATTAATTGAACACCTACCTACCCGGACTACGGACAAACAGACCTATTTCTATGCTGCCACATTCGCACTCTTTTCAAACTTGATGTCTGCAACACGTTCCTAGAAAGCTGGGACAGGAGCAACAAAGGTCCTGTAAAGTTGCTGATGCTGGAAAAACAGCTGTTTGGATCATTCCACAGGTGACAGGATGATTGAAACAGGTGAGTGTCATGATTGGGTATAAAAGGAGCATCCCCAAAAGGCTCAGTCCTTCACAAGCAAAGATGGAGCCAGGTTCACCACTTTGTCAACAACTGTGTGAGTAAATAAACCAACAGTTTAAGAACAATGTTTCTCAACATACAACTGCAAGAATTGATGGATTTCATCATCTACAGTCCATAATATCATCAAAAGATTCAGAGAATCTGGAGAAATCTCTGCACGTAAGCAGCAAGGCCCAAAAGCAACATTAAATGGCCGTGACCTTTTTTTTTCAGAATTAGAATGGTCTTTATTGCCAAGTATCTTCTTGAAGCATACAAGGAATTTGACTTCGGTTTCAACTGCTCTCTCTTTGTACAAAAAAAATATGAACATTAAATATCAAATATATATAAAAAAAACAGATATTAAGTAACTACAAATTAGAAATATAGAAATATTAGAAATATAGAAATTTTGTACAAAAAGAAGAAAAAAAATACACATTTAGATTAAATAATGCAATGAAAATATGCAACAGAGAGAATGTTCAAGAATGTGCGTGAGCATAAGTCTTGACAGCGGGATGACAGATGGATTTTTTTTTTTGAACTGTTCATCAGTGTGACGGCCTGTGGAAAGAAACTGTTCATGTGTCTGGATGTCCTAGCGTACAGAGCTCTGTAACGGCAGCCAGAGGGGAGGAGTTTAAACAGAAAGTGTCCAGGGTGTGAAGGGTCTGCAGAGATGTTACCAGCTCACTTCCTGGTCCTGGACCTGTAAAGGTCCTGGATGGAGAGCAGGCTGGCTCCAATAATCTTTTCTGCAGACCTGACAGTTGGTTGTAGTCTGTGCTTGTCTTGTTTGGAGGCAGAGGGAAACCAAACAGTGATGGAGGTGCAGAGGACAGACTGGATGATGGAGGTGTAGAGGACAGACTGGATGATGGAGGTGTAGAAGATAATGAGCAGCTCCTGGGGCAGGTTGAACTTCCTGAGCTGTCTGAGGAAGAACAACCTCTGCTGCACCTTTTTCCTGATGGAGTCTATATGTGGGGGGTCCACTTCAGATCCTGGGAGATGGTGGATCCCAGGAACCTGAGGGTGTCCACAGTAGACACAGTGTTGTTGAGAATAGTGAGAGGGGGGAGAGGAGGGGGGTTTCTCCTAAAGTCCACTGTTATCTCCACAGTCTTGAGCGGGTTCAGCTCCAGGTTGTTCTCCCTACACCAGAGGACCAACTGTTTCACCTCCTGTCTGTGAGCAGCCTCATCACCATCCTGGATCAGACCGATGACGGTGGTGTCGTCTGCAAACTTCAGGAGTTTGACCGAGGGGTCCTCTGAGGTGCAGTCATTGGTGTAGATGGAGAAGAGGAGTGGGGGGAGGTTATGGAGGGCTTTGAATGTCAACAGAAGGACTTTGAACCGGATGCGATGGGAGACGCGGAGCCAGTGGAGGTTTTTAAGGATGGGGGTGATGTGATCACAGGTTCTGGGGGTGAGTGGACGGACAGCTGAATTCTGAATGGACTGGAGCTTATAGAGGACTTTGATACACTCCTTCATTTCATGCAGACTCGATTACTGCAGCAGCATCCTGTATGGTTCATCATCAAGAGTTTCAGCAGCGGGGAATGAGAGTAGTGGGCAGATGTGGGCTACGTTTGTGAGATGGAGGAAGGCAATTTGGGTGACGAGAGTGATATGTTTTTCAAAGGGGAGGTTGGTGTCCAGAATTACGCCTAATGAGAGAGAATTGTTGAGTGCCAGCGGTGAGGGATTTTGGACCGATGATCAAGATGTCTGATTTCTTGAAGTTGAGGAGGAGGAAGTTGGATTGCATCCAGGTTTTGATGTCAGTGAGGCAGTCAGACAGTGCAGAGAGGGTTGAGGGAGTGATGGATTTGGTGGAGATGTAGATCTGGATGTCGTCTGCGTAACAGTGGAAATGGAAACCATGAGAGCGGATGATGTTGCCGAGGGGAAGCATTTAAAGAATGAACAGTAGAGGACCAAGCACCGAGCCCTGGGGGATGCCATGCAGCGGAGGGGCAGTGGAGGAGGAACAGTTGTTGTGGATGTGAATGTGGATGAATTGTTGTCTGTCAGAGAGGTATGAAGTTAACCAGGAGAAGGCAGTGCCAGTGATGTTGATGAGGGATTCCAGACGGAGGAGGATGGAGTGGCTGATGGAGTCAAAGGCTGCAGTGAGGTCCAGTAGGATGAGGATGTTGAGGTGGCCAGAGTCAGCAGACAGGAGGAGGTCATTGGTTATTTTGATGAGGGCTGTTTGGGTGCGATGTTGAGAACAGAATCCAGATTGACAGGGTTCAAACAGTTCAGTGGAGGTGAGGTGGGCAGTGGGAGGAGACAACACATTCCAGAGTATTCGAGGGAACTGGTATTGGGGTCGAGTGCAGGTTTTTTGAGGATGGGTGATGTGACAGCAAGTTTGAGAGGTTGTGGGACGGTTCCAGAGCGGAGGGAGGAATTGATGATATCGGTTATCAGTGGGTAGATGGTTGGAAGACAGAGTTTGATAAGGGTGGAGGGGATGGGGTCGAGAATGCAGGTGGAGTTTTTTTGTTCTTGATATGAGGTTGGGGAGTTCAGTTGGGGACAGGGGTGAAAACTGTGATAGAGGTTGAAAGGTAAGTGGTGGAGTGGAGGCTGGTGAAGTTAGTGGTGGAGGATGGAGGTGGAGGTGTGGTCATGTTGCTGTGGATAATGTGAATTTTTTCCTGAAAAAATGAAAGAAAAGAGTTGCATTTTTCAACTGTAAGTGACGAGGCGGTGTTGTTTGCAGGTCGGAGGTATGGTGGAAAAGAGGGTTTTGGGGTTGTTGGAGCCAGAGTGTATGAGATGTGTGTAGTAATTGGACCGGGCAGCATTTTGAGTGTCTTTGTATTGTAAAAGGAAGTCTGTGTAGTGTTGGATGTAAATTGTTAGGCCCGTTTTTCTGTGAAGTCTTGCTAGTTGACATTCACGGGATCTCATCTGTCAGAGTTTGGGGGTGTACCAGGGGGCAGAGTGTGTGAAGGGTACTGTTTTGATTTTAATGTGGGCAAGCTGGTCAGAACAGGAGGAGAGGGTGTGTTGTAGTGATATACAAGATCAGTGGGGTTATCAGGTGTTGGAGGGGTGTGTGTGGATAATCTATGGGTGATGGAGGCTGAAAGAGCAGATGGGGAGACAAACTTGAGGGGTGTCAAAAGCTACATCCTTTGGCCACCCAATCACACACTCTCCCCTCAGTGGGGTCAGGAAGGTGACTCAGCAGAAAGTCAACAGGTAAGTGGAGCTCCTGTCTTCTTTACTCTGTACAGAGCACACTGCTGGTAGAGCAAAGTGCTCTCAAAACTTCTCCGCTGATGAATGCAGGCTGGGACTCCATAGCGGTAAAACCAATCCTTAAATCGACACTTCTGCCACAGGAGCTGCTCTCCGGTCATTGGTAGATATGGCCTGAGTGAACTTTAAGAAAAAAGACGTCCGCCATCACCAGAACCAGCTCCTTTCCATCCCTTGAAGGATCCAGCAAAGTGAAGTCTATGGCCAGCACTTGATTGGGTTTAGCAGCTAGCAGGTGACCCATGGGCACTTGGACTTTGGGCTGTGTGGTTTTGGTGCACAACGCTCACACCGCTGACACCACTCCTTTATGTCATGGTCCATGCCTGGCCAGTAGCATCTCTGCCTCACCAACTAGGCAGTCTGTTCAATGTCTTGGTGCCTGTGATTCTGGTGAGGCTGGGTTAAAACTCCCTCCCTGAGACCCTCAGGAAGCCTGGAAGCAGCAGCTAGTAAACCTCCCCGCCATCTGGACGAAAGAGCCAAGGATACAGCAGACCTTCACTCTGAATGATCCAACCCCACTTCTGCACCAAACCCACACCTGGGGACTCAGCTCCCATCTTTCAGCCTGACTTGGCTCTCTCTGCTGGCACCAAAAGAGAAGGAAGGCTCCAGTGACTGGATCTGCTTGCTGGAGGATTTTCAGGTCTGCAGGTGTGCGAGAGGGAAGGACAGTTACTTCTGATTGCACTGCAAATTGCTGCTTACTTTTTCTTCTTGAGCCTTGCAGAGCAGGAGGTATCATCGTCCCAGGGAGTCATTTTCTGTCTGCAGAGGGTGTCCGCGCTCTTGTTGATGCGGCCTGGGCGATAGCTAACGCTGTAGTCGAAAGCCAACAATTCAGCTACCCAGCATTGCTCCGTGACACTCAACTTAGCTGTCTCCAAATGACTCAAGGGGTTGTTGTCTGTCCAGACAACACATGACTACCCTACCACTCACTGAACTTCTGTCCAGGAACTTCAATTTCATCGAGCTGTAGTTCTTTTCTGCTGGGTGCAAACTCCGGCTGGTGTATGCTTCACTCTGCCATCCTGCGCCTGCGACAACATGGCACCTAAGCTGCCATGGCCAGCATAGACCTCCAGGATGAAGGGGTGTGAGAAATCTGCAAAAGCTAGACTGGGCAGGTCTTCAACTTTCGGAAACTTTCCACACAGCTCTGTCCAGTCAGGCCCCACTCCTTGGCCTTGTCCTCTTTGTGTGTTTGCTCCAGCCAACTTAGCAACCAAGCGATGCAGTGGGGCAGCCAGCTTTGCAAAACCCTCCATGAAGTGCCTGTAGTAGCTGGCAAAGCCAAGGACCTGAGTTCAGAGACATTTGTAATCCAATCAATCCAATCCACTTTATTTGTATAGCACATTTAAACAACAAGAATGCCTCCAAAGTGCTGTACATAGAATCTTTAAGACAATAAAAAAACTTTCCATACAACAATTAGCAATAAATAATCAGATAAGTGCACCAATTTTAAATGATGCTATTAACAAAATAATCAGAGTAATAAAATCAAGCAGATAAATGTAGTAAAATAAATAAAAGACACAAAGGACCACAAAACTCAAGCACAGTTAAAAATTACAACACCAGGGAATAAAAATGGGTATTACGACGAGATTTTAAGGTGCCCTACTACTTACTTTTATATGGGTTACGAACAAAAATATGGGTCCAAGGCGTGTCTTTGACACCCCCCATAATTAAAAAAAATCCATCTTCTCCTCTCTTCACTGGCTCCCTTTTTCTGAAAATCTCTCCTTAAACGAGCTGTTCTGAAATCAAGCTGGTATTGACGTCACCACCAGAGACACACACACCAGAACGAGGTGATGCAACCTCGTCTGCCAGTTGCTCCGCCTCCTCCTCCTGCTGCTTCCTCCAAGGAACTATACAGTCATTAATATATATGAATAAACTTTCTCGTTAGCACTAGATATCAGCTGCACAGCAGAAATCAGCCAGTCTTTGTCAGGGAACGGAGGAAGTAGGACACAATAGCAGACCACTAAGAAAAGGGGGTCCTGAAAGCTATACCAAAGGATAACCACTAAGATCACTTGGATCAAAGGGGTGGGACAAAGGGAAAATAAGGAACAAAACCAGCCACATTCATGACTTTGGGACATCAGACTTCTGCATCTAATGACTTTTAATTGTTTTCATAACTATAATATGGCACCTTTAAAACACTCCACTTGTGTGTGGAGGGGGGGGGGTTCCAAAGTCTGGGGCTGACCACAGAAAATGCCTTGTCCCCCCTGGTTTTAAGTGATGCCCACGGCAATGCAAGTTGTCCATTCAAAGCTTTAAAAACAAACAATAAAATCTTAAAATCGATACGAAAATTAACAGGGGGCCTGTGCAAGGACGCAAGGATTGGAGGAATGTGTTCCAGCTTTTTGGCCCCTGTTAAAAGTGATGTGGCAGCATTCTAGACTCACTGCAGACGAGAGAGGGCTTTGCGGCTGACACCTGAGTAAAGTGCAGTAGTCCAGTGGACGTGAAATAAAAGCATGAACGATCTGTTCAAAAAGGTTCAAAGATAAAAACGGTTTCACTTCAGATAGAAGACGGTGATCAAAACACGATTTTAAAACAGAGTTTATCTGTTTATCAAATTTAAGATCAGTGTCTGTGGTGATGCCAAGGCTGGTGACTTTCGGGTGCTCATACCCTGTAAGGCAGGCATCACCAAATGGCGGACCGTGGTCCGGGTCCAGACCCACAAGCCGCCCCGTACGGACCTAGAGCCAAATCAGATCACGTTTCCGAGTCCGTCGGGGCGCTTCTATTCTGACCGACGCAGCTTTTGCAGTCTTTACGGTAGTGGGTGAGGAAAGGCACAGACCAATTGCATGCAAGTTTAGACATCCCATGTGATACTTTTCAGCCAATCATGTGTGTGCATTCAGTGCCGCGAACCAGACCATTGACTGTATATAGAATGGACAGCGTGCGTCCGCCTGTCACCGTTCTACGTTTTTGAAGCCAAAAAACCCTGTTTCTCTAGCCGCCATTGTGCAGCCAGAGTCTGCGCAGTAGAGAATTTCCGGTGGAGCCAAGTAAAAAAGAGAAATAAAAATATTTATTTCTTCTTCTTCAGAAGGTTTAGTCTCCTTTTGGCTCTTTCCGGAAGTTTCTTATATCCCCGATAAAAACTACTCACGAACGGCAGCTGTCAACTATCGTAAAACAAAACTTACATGGCGATTTTTAACGTCCAATAACTAATGAGAAACTAACAAACTAACTCAGAAACAAAAAACCCTGAACACCATGCAGCCAGATGACATCGTCATACTACCTTAGAGTAAAGATGAGAGAAACATTTCTACGAGGTATCGGAATTTTTTAAAGTTTCCCCGGCTCATATCTGGAATACATGGGGAGGCGGGGCTTATGACCTATACAGAAGCCAGACACCAGGGGGCGGGGCTTCTGACCTATACTGCAGCCAGATACCAGGGGGTGGGGCTTATGACCTATACTGCAGCCAGACACCAGGGGTCGGGGCTTTTGACCTATACTGCAGCCAGACACCAGGGGGCGGAGCATCTGCTGGAGGCTTCAGTTTGAGCCAAACGTCGTTACGTCCACTCATTATACAGTCTATGGTGTGGACCAGGAGAGAAATGACCTGGAAACTTTTTGGATAAACAGGCCTAGGGGCCACAAATTTCACTCCACATACACAAATTTGGGCTCAAAACGTAGGTAATCTTGTTCTGCTTCTGATTAAGGACACTTGACACCAAAAGGACAGAGAACAAAGCTCGCAGGTGGCTAACTGTCACAGAAAGTCATCATCTGTCCCCATCTGCTCTAATGTTAAATTTAAAGGGACTTTTTGAGAGATCAAGAAAAAGTTACAGTTTTTCAACTCAAATTTCTGGTAAAACCTGTGGCTCCACAGACATGAAATTAACATCAATAGATACTTCTGAGCCTTGGTAGTTTTGTTTTTCTGCAAGCTCTTAAGGATTTTGCGCAGCCTAAGGATATTCACACCCTGTCCACCTCCTTGAATCCAGCTCCTCATCAACTGTCTGTCAGTTAAATCAAACAGCTGCAGCTTCAAACAGCCTAACGAGCAGGTTACCATGGAGACCTGTGATCTGACACACCTGTTTATACCTACAGATCAAAACACTGATGAAGAAAGATACTCGAGTGATTGTTTCTCTGCATCACTGACCAACACACAGCACACCAAACATATACCCACACACAAACACACACACATCAGCACATTAACCATATACACACACAAACACACACACCAGCACACACAACACACACAAGCATATTAACCATGTACACACAAACACACACACACACACACACACACACACACATACACTTCACTGTCTCAAACATCTGATTACTGATAATAACTTTTTCAAGATTCATTCAACCATTTTCAGATAAATTCAGTCATTCAGCATATTCAGGATTCTGCATTAGCAGTTCAGCGCAAGCTGCTTCAGCTTCTGCATTCACAGCGCAATTTCTTCAGAAACTGCTTTTCTAGTTGCTTTATAAAATCTTAACCCTGACTCAGAAATTCATGATGTGTTATTTAATTACTCTAAAACACTTTTATCATGGTTCATGTCGAATCATTTCACAATTTGATTTATTTGTCTTGAACATGGCAAACTACGAGCAAGAAAGAAGCAAAAAACAAAAGATAATAAGAAAAAAAAACAGTGATTCAAAGTGAATGGGACAGTGACTAAAAATAAAAATCTAATTCAGAAACAGAATCAGAATCAACTTTAATCACCAGGTTTGCTTGAACATACAAGGAATTTGCTTTGGTATACTGTGCTTTCTTGTACAAGGTAATAGCAAGGCATGAAAAGGGAAAATAATAACAATAATCAGAATTTTTGCACACAGAATATTATTAACAACCATAAACACAATGATAGCAAAATCTTAAAACCCTCAAAGAAATCTTCATCTTAAAGTTTAAAATGTTATCTTTGACTCAGAAATTTATTGGGTTATCTGATTACACTAAAATAGTTTTATTGTGGTTCATGCCAATTCATTCAACAATGATTGAAACAACATGTAACAGGGTTCCTGCACATCCTTAAAAAGTCTTAAATTCATGTATCCAAAACTAAGGCCTTCAAAAGTCTTAAGTTCATTCAAATGTTATATTCTGGTCTTAAATAAATCACTCAAAGGTCTTAAATTTGTCAGGGCAGGATTTGTTAACGTTCTATTGATTTTCTTTTTTTGTGGGACTTTTCTAGAAGGTGATATAGAGTGCATAATGTCTTACAAGCTGCTGATATAAATTGTTATGTGCATCCATCTTGTCAGTCTGTGACTATGGGTCACTGTTTGTACTTTTACAATTTTTTTTTTTTTTTTTAAACTTTATTTTTATTGTAGAGTTTAAATATTTTACAAGAAAACAAAAGAAATACAAATCAGAAAGTGAGAAACATTTGGGTCACTAGGAGAGACAAAATATTAAACATAAGTAATGCTCTGTGGATAAGGGTTACATTAATCTTTGGATATAAAGACAACATGGATGGGGATAAAAAGGTAGCTAATCTTCTATGAGGGATTCTCCAATGCACTTGTGGGATGTTCCAGAGAGATTTAACAAAAGGTGGATGGCCAGACAGAGTAGCAGGACACAAACAGGACAAAGGCAAGCAAATACCAAAAGGTTTGGGGAAAATACAATTTGAGAAATTTCATGTGTAACAAAGAACAATGTCAATCTCGGGAGAGGAGGTGGCATTAATCATTTGTCAGAGAATCACTGGTAGACAAAGGGGAGAATACATTTGAAAAAAAAAAACAAAACAAAACGAAAAAAAACCTTGGAAAACAATGAATAAACAAATAAATGAATCAGGATGCTAATTCAATTTGTCTACATAAAGTATCCACTTAGACCAGAACTTCTGGGCTTTATTACCACAAAGTCTCAGGGAAAAAGTGAGCATCTCCATTTCACAAATCTCTTTTACCGTGGCTTTCCACTCTCCCACCGTCGGCGGCTCCTTCTTTAGCCATTTTCTTGTTATTGATTTTTTGCTGGCTATCAACAGTATTTTCANGTTCTCTTTGGGGTTATAAAATACCTAATAATGTTTTTCCAAGCAAATTCCTTCCAATGCCCTGAGCTGGTGGTAGAAGAGTTAATTTGCCATATGTTTTTCCACTCATCATCTGTAAGTGATATTTTTGCTTCCTTCTCCCAGATATTTTTAATATAAGATGTTGACAATTTTTTGTGGAATTGCAGGCACAGGTACAATCTTGAGACCACCTTCTTACAGAGTTTGCCTTTATATGCGTCACAGAGTATGTCAACAAGATCCCCTTCACTTGTTTCTGATACTTTTATATTTCTGTCAAAGTGGTGCCTAAGCTGTAAATATCTATAAAAGTCCCGTTTGTCTAAATCATATCTCTCTTGTAATTGTTGGAAACTTAACAGACCGCGGTCAGAGGAGATTATGCAGTATGACGTGACGCCTTTTTGGGACAAGTATTTGAATCTTAAATCAAGTTGCGCAGGTCTGAAGTCCCTATCATATTCGACCCATCTTAATAACCTCACTTTCCTCTCAAGATGCGCATTACAAACCTCTTTGAACCATATGTTATAGAGAACTTTTGTAGCATTGTTCAAGTTATTTGAATGTTTTGACCATAAACTTTTATCGCCTAGTAAAGACTGAAGAGGAGTGTCAATTTGGCTCATTTCTATTTCTTTCCATTTTGCATTATAACCCTCATCACACCAGTAGACAGCATACTGCAGCTGTGCTGCTTTATAATAGCTCTCCAAACATGGGAGCGACATTCCTCCCTCTGTTTTTGGTAAATGTAAGGTTTTAAAGCGCACCCTTGGTTTCTTGTTCTGCCATATAAACCTAGAGATGGCCCTGTTCCACTCATTAAACTGTTTAGTTGGTACTTCCACAGGTAAAGATTGGAAAAGGAATAACAGTTGAGGTAGAGTGATCATCTTTACGGTTTCTATTCGGTTATACAAGTCAAGTGTTAGAGGGGCCCATTTTCCAAATCATTCTTAATTTTGTTTGTGATAATACTATAGTTTACATCATACAGCTCGTTTAAGGTCTTTGGGATGTTGACACCTAAATATTTCATGGTCTTAGTTTTCCATTTGAATTTGAACATTTTGCGTATGTCTGTTTGAGGTGAGTAGTTAAATGTAAGGGTCTGGGTCTTCTCTATATTTAATTTATATCCCGAATAGAGACCAAATTGGTTGAGGCAAGACATGAGCTTGGGCAAACTGATATCAGGATCAGACAGGGTCACCAAGATGTCATCGGCATACAAACATGTTTTATATTCTCTTCCCTTAAATAAAATTCCCTTAATTTCGGGTTCCTCTCTGATTTTTTGAGCAAGTGGTTCTATAAACAAGGCAAATAAAATGGGGCTCAATGGACAGCCCTGTCGGCAACCACGCTCCAAGGGGAATGTGTCTGAGAGACTGCCATTTATTTTAATCTGGGCCACTGGTGAGTTGTATATAGATTTAAGACAATTTATTATTGTATCATTAAAGCCGAACCGCTGTAATACCAAATAAAGAAACTCCCAGCGTACCGAATCGAATGCTTTTTCTGCGTCGAAACTAATTGCTAAAGACTTCATTGTGCTTCTGCTCATATTGTCCATAAGTTGTATTGCTCGCCTTGTGTTGTCCTGTGTGCGTCTACTTTTGATGAACCCCGTCTGGTCTGCGTCAATCAGGTCTGGGATAATGTTTTCTAGTCTGTTAACAATTATTGAAGTGAATATTTTATAGTCTATGTTCAAAACTGAAATAGGCCTAAATGAGCTGCATTCCGTCTTGTCTTTCCCCTGTTTTGGAATAACAGATATTATAGCTTGTTTCCAGGATGGCGGGGTCTCACCCCCCTTAAGCACATGATTAAAACATTTCAACAACAGCGGAGTCAGAGAATCCCTAAAGGTTTTATACCATTCTGCCAGAAGTCCATCTCCACCAGGTGCCTTGTTTGTTTTCAGTTTTGAAATGGCTTTATCAACCTCTGCTTTTGTTATGTCTGTGATTATCTGTTTGTTTTGTTTTAAGCCAATAGATGGTAGGTCTAAAGAATCGAGGAAGCATTTTACCATTGAGGGCTCAGCTAGTTTGGGTTGACTGTATAGTTTCTTGTAGTATGTTTCAAATGACTTATGTATTTCTTGTGGTGTGAAGCACATCTGGCTGGTGATAGGATCCTTTATTTTGAAAATAGATCTTTCAAGTAATTGTTTTCTTAGTCGCCAGGCCAATATTTTTTTTGCTTTTGGTCCGTTTTCAAAATAAGTTTGTTTAACATACTTCAGTTTGAGTTCCACTTTATCTTCAAGTTTCTAATTTAGTTCTAATTTCACTGCCGCTATTAGTTCCAGTAGGGCCGGATCTTTAGTTTCTATGTGTTTCTGTTCCAGTCTGCCTAATTCATTCATCAAAACATTGAGTTGTTTGAGTTTCTCTTTTTTCTTTTGTGATGCCCACATTATAATTTTCCCACGCAATACTGCTTTTGCTGCATCCCATAAAATACTTGGTGACACTTCTTCATTATTATTGAACTCTTCATAGTCCCTTATTTCTTTTTGGATAAAATCCACAAATTGCTTATCATTCAATAGAGAGGTATTGAGTCTCCAGGTTGTTTTTTTGGGTTGGGTATCTAGATGTAATTTCAAATATACTCCAGAGTGATCAGACACATCCCGAACACCAATGTTGCAGTCTATGACTCTATGTCTGTCTGTTCTAAATACAAAAAAATAATCAATTCGCGAGTATACTGAATGGGGGTGGGAGAAGAAGGTAAATTGTTTAGCAGATGGATGAAAGTCCCTCCATACGTCAATTAAGCCAATCCTTTTGATCTTTTTCTTGATATACAATGACTCAGAATTAATTTTTTTTGTTGGGTTTGAAGAGTCCAGGGTAGGATGCAGCTGTGCGTTCCAATCCCCCCCACAGATCAAGACACCTGAAGCTTCTGTAGCTATAAGATCAAATATTTTATCAATTAATAATCTATCTTGACCTGGTGGTCTATAGATGTTCAGTAATGTTACTTCTTTTGACTCCAGTGTTCCCCTCACCATGACAAAACGCCCTTCCTTGTCTATGATCTGTTTGGTAAGCTGGAAGTCAACTTTATTTGCAATAAGTATAGCGACTCCTCTTGTACGTCCGTTTACACAGGAGGAATAAAATGTATTTTTAAAACCCATTTTTTTCAACTTTTCGTGATCTGTTTGTACCAGATGAGTTTCCTGCCAGAAGATGATGTGTTGCTGTTCTCTCTTCATTTTTGCAATGAGNGGGTCCCGTGTTGTTGTTGTTTTCCTCCGGAACAAGTCCCCTCATCCTCAGATCCTGCATAGCCTCTGCAGCGCTGTTGAACATGACGGGTCCTCCCTCGAAGAAAACACGGAGCTTCGCCGGTGGCGGGGTCTGAAAGCGGAGACCCTTCTCTTTAAGCAGCTTTCTGATGGGAGCATACGCTTTTCTCTTCTTTTGGGTCTCAGCTGGGTAATCTTGGTCAAAGTAAACCCTCTGTTGGTCGAGACGGGTCTCTCCTTTTTTCCACGCAGTACGGAGCACCAGCTCTTTGGTTTTGAACTCCAAAAAGTAAATGACCACGGAGCGGGGGTTGACATTCGGCGGTGGTTTGGGACCCAGGGCGCGGTGACAGCGCTGAATGCTAAGGTCAGTGTCCTGGAGCGACAGCTCGGTTTTGATGAAACTTTCCATAAACTCCTGCAGGTTACTTCCCTCAGCATCCTCCGGAATCCCGTACACACGAATGTTATTTCTTCGTAAGCGAGCCTCTAAATCTGTCAGTTTGGCTTGGATTTGATCCTGTTTGCTCAGAGTTTCAGACAGCACCTCTTTAGCGGCAGCAGTCCACTCCTCCATGTCTGAAACACGTTGTAACGCTTCTTCGGTTTTGTCTCTGGTTTCCTTCATGTCGGCTCTAATTTCGTTCAGTTTTTCGTTAACGTCTTCTCTGAGGCTAGCCAAATCTCTTTTCATGTCACTGGAGAGGTTTTCTCGGAGGCAGCTTAGTTGCTCCTTCACGTCTGAGCGGTTGGCTAGGATCTCCTTGTGCAGGGTGCCGATGTTAGCTAGCAGGTTATCCATCGCCATGTGGTCGCTGTGTGTTTCTCCGTCAGCCGTTCCCTGTTTCTCACCTTCTTCTTGTGTCTGGGTCTGATTACAGATATCTTTTCGTGTTTTACCCCTTTTCATTATATATTTTAAGACTCAATGAGATTTAAATTGCTCAAATATAGGGGGTTTTGCAGACCACCCAGGGAGCACTTGTTCAACACGTCCGCTCAGCTCGACGCCATGACCGGAAGCCCACTTTTACAATTTTTAACCAGAAAGTGCTGAGGATCACTTTATGTTCAATAATGATGCTGCAGTCAGACTCTCTCCTCACCAGCTGCTGCTGCTTCACCCTCTCTGGATCATCTTCACTCTCACAGAGATCACCACCTGAGGAGAGAAGTAGAGAGAGAGCAGAGGTGATAAAACAGTGTTTCCTCCACAGACTGTAGAAATAATGGACTGAGCCAACGTGAGCTTTTCTCCTTCACTGTGAACATGGACTCAAGTTCAGCATCTGAGCAGAGCCATGTGGTTTTTTGGAGCCCAAAGTGAGCACATGTGGACAGAGGGTGGAGCTGGAGAGGAGTGAGGGCTTTACAGAGGCCGACTTCTCAAAGCTGAACTCAACACTTAGTGACAGTGTCACATTAAAGTATGTGAGCGAGCAAAAGAAATAATCAAACAGAGAGAAACATAAGTGCTCAAATCAAAAGAGAAAGATTTGGTTTGTTGTGTTGTTAAAATATTAAAAAGTGTTCTTTTCCACTGTGCTAAAGGGATTAAGTGAGGGGGGTGTTCAAACAAAATGTATGAAATCTATAAAATGCAACAAATGAAGCCACCACGAAAAATTGTAAATAGAGGATGTGGCGTAAAGGAAGGGGAGGAAAAAGGAGAACGCGGCGCGAAAAGAAAGAAAGAAAGTGTCAGACTGGGTCTGCAACCACTGAAAAAACACAGAGTATTAAGNTACGTCAATTAAGCCAATCCTTTTGATCTTTTTCTTGATATACAATGACTCAGAATTAATTTTTTTTGTTGGGTTTGAAGAGTCCAGGGTAGGATGCAGCTGTGCGTTCCAATCCCCCCCACAGATCAAGACACCTGAAGCTTCTGTAGCTATAAGATCAAATATTTTATCAATTAATAATCTATCTTGACCTGGTGGTCTATAGATGTTCAGTAATGTTACTTCTTTTGACTCCAGTGTTCCCCTCACCATGACAAAACGCCCTTCCTTGTCTATGATCTGTTTGGTAAGCTGGAAGTCAACTTTATTTGCAATAAGTATAGCGACTCCTCTTGTACGTCCGTTTACACAGGAGGAATAAAATGTATTTTTAAAACCCATTTTTTTCAACTTTTCGTGATCTGTTTGTACCAGATGAGTTTCCTGCCAGAAGATGATGTGTTGCTGTTCTCTCTTCATTTTTGCAATGAGTTTACCTCTTTTAATGTGGTTTTGTAACCCGTTAACATTAAGTGTTATGACTTTGTATTCTTGTAGACACATAAATTGTTAGATGTAGTTGCCTCTTCCACCATGTACATCCTATGTGACCTCAACATTAGAACGAGAGTAGGAACATGAACAAAGAACTTAGGAGTTGAAAACCCATAAATAAGAAAAGTGGATGAAAAGAAAATGGCCTCCTTAACAAAAAATCCCCTTATGCGGGAGAACTGGTTAGAGAGGGAAGCCTCCAGTAAATGAAGGAGCTCTCCAGTGCTAACTGACATAGCTCAGTAACGAGTGTTGAATCAGTGCACATCGGAGTAAATTGAACAGGCTCCCAGAACGGTGGTCTGGTGATTTGACGTATCTACCGTGAAATATAGGTCTTATTGGACTGTCATTAATTATTGGTAATGAAATATAGTATGTTGTTGTGCACAAACATACTCAAATATGGATACCTACAAATGTAGACTTCACTATGTACACACATACGTATACAGACACACACCCCACCATGTAGGTAGATACGTAAACATCACATTGTAGTCAATACCCATACGTGTTATGAAAATAAAGCCTGGCACAGTGTCCCATTTTGAGAAAGTTTAGACAGTTTTTAAATCTTAGTTCTTATACTGGTTTAGTTCACTGTGTCGGCAGCTCTTACCACAGGGATATCGGAAAGTTATTCGGGTGGAGTTCACCTTGTTGTGGAGGATGAAGCTTCAGTGTCGCGATGAAATCCGCTGAGTTTCTTCCGTGCTCTTTCTCCGTGTGTGTCCGCGTTGCTTCGTTTGGCTTTCACCGTCTCCCACGATGACTTATTCAGCTTCTCCATCGGAGCCTCCGCAGCTGCGGCGGGTCCCGTGTTGTTGTTGTTTTCCTCCGGAACAAGTCCCCTCATCCTCAGATCCTGCATAGCCTCTGCAGCGCTGTTGAACATGACAGGTCCTCCCTCGAAGAAAACACGGAGCTTCGCCGGTGGCGGGGTCTGAAAGCGGAGACCCTTCTCTTTAAGCAGCTTTCTGATGGGAGCATACGCTTTTCTCTTCTTTTGGGTCTCAGCTGGGTAATCTTGGTCAAAGTAAACCCTCTGTTGGTCGAGACGGGTCTCTCCTTTTTTCCACGCAGTACGGAGCACCAGCTCTTTGGTTT